>JAQGAO010004600.1:0-14881 GCA_034697705.1 Ommatoiulus sabulosus
GGTTGGTGGGAGACGGACATGGCGGAGGATTTTGTGACATTGATGCCAAGGTGCCAAATGTTGCACCAAGTGAGGAAAGAGTCCAGGTCCCTCTGCAGTATTTCGCAGTCAAGGAGAGAGGTGATAGCCTTGAGGAGGGTATTGTCATCAGCATAAAGATAGCTTTTGGAGAGTGAAAAATCGGTGGCATCGTTGATGAAGATGGAGAAAAGAAGAGGGGCCAGTACAGTGCCTTGGGGGACTCCAGAGGTGACTGGCTGCACCGTTGAGGAGGAAACCCCATCGAGAACAACACATTGCTGAGGGTCGGTAAGGAAAGCCTTGATCCAGGTAAGGAGCGCATGGACACGCCAGGACATGATCATGGACACGCCAGGACATGATCATGGACACGCCAGGACACATCATGGACACACTAACCCCTAGATGTCACATGGTTACAGAAACACGTGGGGTCACAGCGAGGATTTACTTACCTCTGGCAGCGACTTTCCCGCACTAAGGTTATAAATCTTGACGTTGTTCGGAGCTGTAACTTCCATTATTTCATGCGTTTGTTACCAGATATTCGTTAGAGATAAAAATGACCAAACTTGCAGTAGAACAAACGTACATCCCTCCACAGCTTTAAAAAACCAAAATGCGCTTCACTCGTCAAAAAACATGCCACTTCCGCTAGCCCCGCCAAACAGCGCATGCGCAATAAAAATCACGTGATTTTCGGGTTATGTAGAGGCGGGATTTTCGAATCTCGCCACGACGCCATTTTTTATGGTCGAAGCCAGTCTACAGTGTAGTTTATGCATCGTAATTATCACTAAACAAAACCAAAACAACTATTTACACTTACGGACATGCCCTTTTATAATCCATTCAAGTAAAACATGGGTGAGTTGAACTTTCGGTGAGTTTTCGAGTCGAAATGGGATTTTTGGGGTTGAAATGCCGAATTTGAGCATTTATTTCCGAGCCTTGAAGCTCGTAATTTCAACAGTTTCACATTTCTAAAAATCTAGCTCGACTCAAACAACAATGGCCTCGGGCTTATTATCGAATTAATTGGTAGAGCAATTATTTCCCAGTCAGTGAAACTCGAATAATCGATTCCAATCAAAACTCGCTATTAAAACTGGACTCGATCGGCTCCAATTCAAGTTAAGGCTTATACCTTCCGTATACTGTGCTTATACGAACAACATCGGGATCATACTTGAACTTCGATCCCATTCGGGTGCGTGGAAAACTGGAAATGGACAGGTTCATGCATTTTAATTGTTATTATAGAACTCGGAAAAAGGCTTTACGAATCTTACTTTGGCGGTTGTGTAGTCACGTGTGCAGAAGGAATGCATTCATTGGTTTAAAAACAGCGATAACCTCGAGTGATTTCTTTTAAGATCAATTAGCGTGTCCATTTTACACGCTTGATTCATAACCGCTGAAGTACGAATCGTAAAACATTTATCTGAGCACCCCAATTGAACGATTTTGATATAACGGTATTGAAAAGTAATGTAGAACAACAAAAAAACGTTCGCCAGATTTTTATAGAAAGTGGATAAAAACACCGAGGAAAAGGAAAAGGAGAGGAAGAAATTAATTATTTTTACATCGATGGGGAAACCATTATCAAGATGTGAACATGCGATTTACGAACAGGTTTATTGTGAACAATTACGTTCGTTAAGCGGGAATGCCTGTACATGCAAAGAAATTTATTTCTCCAAGTGCATTTAAAACCCCTTAAGAGTCAAATGTTCCCATTTTTTTTCATTCAAAACAAACTAATTTCCAAAGTATTCCAATTATTGGGATTTTGATTCAGTTCAGTTCCATTCAACCTTTTTTTTAAATATTCCAAAGGATGTACAGCGTATGTTTATTTTAAAAGAAACTGATTCCATATTTCCAAAATTCCATATGACTCAACCTATTTTACTGACAAAATAATAGCATTTTCGACCACAAATTGACAATCAACAAACAGTACCATATTTGAGCTTGTAAATCTTCTAAGTTAGGAGTAAAGCGGTTGAAACAATTTTCGGAATTAAATGAAGCCTTTATTTTAAATTATAATTCACAAATTCAAACCCCAAAATTGGAGAAATATTGAAAAAAGCAGCCATTAATCTTAAAAACAAAAGAGTTGTCTACGCTGAATCAGCAACACTCCGGAAAAGAAATGTTTACCGTTGTTGTTGCTAAATTGCCTTTGATCTTTACTGCTGTTTATGGAACAGACAGCTTAGGAAATTTTTTGTTTTATCAACATAAATAATAAGGAACGTTGAGCAACATTCAGGAACGTACAGAAACAAGTTGAGGGAACGAGAAACAAAGTTCATTTATGTTTTCTCTAATGTGTCCGTAGCATTAGAACAAATAGAAAAGTCCAAGAAATGGATTCCTCCATCATGAAAATAGTAGTTGTAAAACTTTTATTTCACGGGAACACTTTAAAAATATGTGTAATGAAAAAGTTATAAGAGTCGACATGCAACATTTAAAATATCAGTAAAATAACGCTTTCTCTCGGGGTAACCCCTCATTTGTGTCGAGATTCCAGAATGGTGTCAAAAATTGAGATGCGGGTGTGTAATAGATGAGAACGATGGCTTGTGAGTATTGGAACAATCACAATGCGGGTACGAGTGGAGTGTAGGAGGCGCTGCTGCCTCGGCGCTAAATACGGTAATCTCACTGGTACAACTACGCTCAATCGCAGCTCATTGGGCACCAACTACTTCCTGCAGTCCTTACTGCATTCATCTGCGCGGCAGATGTCGCAGAGAGTGCTCTTGGGCGCATCGTAGAACGTCTCTGCTCTTTTCTCTGCAAAATAGAAAATCAATCAACAGAATTAGCACATAATTGGAGTAAAAACTCAACATTTGAAGAAATTTTATGAGACAGTCTTGCTAACGTACCGTTGTCGTAGTAATCATATACTGAAACTGCGGCCGGTTTAATGTTGGCCACGTCAAACGTGCGGACAGCGACGATGTGGGGGCATGTTGGAGTTTTGTTGATCTACAAATGAAAATAAAAGGCGTTATTTGTTGTTTTAAGACAATAACAAAAAAAAAACAGTTCCTCCAGAGTGAACATAACTTAAAGAAAAGTATAAGTTTAGCAGAGTTATGTACCTCATCGAAATACAGCTCCAGTTTGGTTCCTCCGTTAGTTGTGTCCACCCGCTTCAGCGTGTCATATTTTTCGTGGCTAGGTAAGGATTCGGCATCGACTTCGTATCCGGAGGGAAGGTTAATTTCGATCACGGCCATGTTACTGCTATCGTCCTCCCCTTCGTAGCTGAACAAATGAAAAAAAAATATTCAGCATTCCTAAACTTAACCCAAAGAAATGTTTCATTTTTTAATTTTTGAAAAATCACCAGTTCTTTACTAGAACTACAAAAATGCTGGAGATTAATCATACTTACACGGCACAGACAGTCAGTTCAAACGAGGTGTTACTTAGCTTCTTGATGGTGGGGGTGATCTCGAAAGAAGGCGACGTCGTCTTGTTGTCCAAATTGTATGAATATGTAATCTGAAAAAATAATGACATTTTAAAAAAACCGATGGAGGTCGTATTTCTAGTTGTGTTCAAAAGTGGCTAAACATGACAATTAACTCGCCGCAGAGTTTTCAAATTGTGTCCATGACTATTCCAGGCAGAGAATCCGCCGATAAAATGTTTTTAAAATTGCAATTTTTTGGAAATAAATTTAACTAACTGCAGTTTTTTGTAATAAATTTAATGTAAGAACAATTCTTACGACAAATTTTAGTAAGCGTAATTTTTCGCAATAAATTTGACGTAAAGGCCGTCACACACGGGGAAAGTTATATCTGGAAACTTGGAAAGTTTAGGCGTGCCTGAAAAGTCAAGCACATATTTCTGAGCATTTTACTAACCATGGCTTTTAAAAAGGAAAATTTTAAAATGAAAGTACTTAAGACTTTATTTATGTTTTTATAATTGACAAATCAAAACATTTCATTTCTCGTAATTCACGTTCTAAAAAACAGAACTTTTTGAACATGCCGTATTGACGGCATGTGTGTGACGGCCTTAAGAGCAATTTTTTGAGACAATTTTGACAAAAGTGCTATTTTTTGGGTGATTTTTCCACCATGAATGAACAGTAAGAAAACATGACAAACTGATTAAAAAGTGAAGAAAAAATGCATCGATCGTGCAGGTTTTACTTGAAAATTGTTTTAACATCGCGAATAAATGGCATGAAAATTTCTCTTTCATCGTATTATTAATGCTATCTTTCCTCAATTTTTGGGTTCCATAATACAGCAGATGAATGCCATTTCAATACAAAATTAAGGTGGAGGATCTTTCCCTGGGGTATGCTAAAAACTGGTACCGATGCATACCTGAACGATTCCAACTCCAGTTCCCTTTGCAACAACTTCAACCTCCCTAACTTCCTTTGGTAACTGAAAATTGCATCAGAGAACATTGCGTTTTAGACGTCAAAATTCATATTATAAATTGGACATGGATCATAAAATAATGGTCGTTTACCTGTTCTTTTTGAAGCACCAAAGCATTTGATCTTTCCAAAGTAAATCTCTTGTTACGCTTGTTGTAGTTGACGTCAATGTCCATCTTCGAGCCAGCAGGGGAAGAAATGTGGGCGGCCATATCTCCTAGGGCAGCAATTCCAACGACAGTATCCTGAACCAGGAATATTAAAGTCATTAACCATGCAATACTAACCATTCATAACTTTCATATCTCAAGAATTAAAGGTGTTCCAACATTGTTTTACAAAAAATTATGATGTACGTCTCAAACAATGTTCCAAAAATACTCGATGTCTCAAAAAATACTCCAAAAATTCATGATGTCCGAATAAAATGTTCCATACATTCATGATGTCCCAAGAAAATGAACGACGCCATCATATTGACGTCTTTTATTAAAATACTAATGATGATTGACGTTATCTGTTGCAATTCTGATGACGACGTCACTCGTTAAAAGGTCTGACGTCGACGTACGCCAATCGTTAAAATTCTGACGACGACCTACATGTACGTCATTAGTTACAATTCTGACGACGACGACAATGTACGTCATTCATTACAATTCTGACGGCAACGACATTACAATTCTGGCGATGGCGTCGACCAATACAATTTTGACGACATCTTTCGTTCCAATTCTGATGATGACTTACACTTTTCGTAAAAATTCTGACAATGGCGCCAATTTTTAAAATTATGACGGGTGACATCATTCTTTACCTGCGTGGAAGAGAACCCTCCATTTTCATTGCGCTTGGAAATTAAGTAGCGCATGATGGGAATCGACTCTGCAATCTTTCCTTTGCTCAACTGGCTGAGCAGAGCGTATGAAGTCATCTCGATATCAACCGGTGGGGGTGGGTAGTACCACCAAGAAGAATTGGCGGGTCTCTCCGGTTCGGGCTTGGACCAAAACACGCGGTCGCCTAGAAGAACCCAGCCGGTGAATGAGTTACTTGCTCAGGAAAAATCAGCAGGATTTTCAAGGAAATTCAAGTACCTTTCTTCTCCGCCTTCTTCAGCAGCTTCTCAAAAGCAGCATCTTTGGACTTGCTGTTCGCCTCGTGCAAGGCATAAGTGACAATGGCCAACTCGTAAGGATCTTCGATGTCGGCAACTTCCCTCTCCAGCAACTCTAAGGCAGATTTGGTCTCATTGGCAAACTGTTTGGAATCCTTGAAAACGTCAGAATAACAAGGTTTTACTAGCTGTCTTTCTCCTTAAAACCAGCTATATCTTATAATACTTTTTAATAATTTGGAGGAAATACAGACAAACATTCTGTTTCTATTGCTTGTCCCTTCAACTTGTTTTACATGTTCCTGAAAGTTTGCTGAAAGTTCTTTATTGTTTTTGTCAATGTAAACAACAGTACCCGTAAGTTTTCTAGCGGTTTCGAAGAAAAGCTGGGAAAATCGCGGGACGCTGAGCAACATGAGTAAACATTTGTGTATCCTTGAGTGTTGGTGATTCAGTATATGGACAGCTCACATTGCTCGTTTCACTCAGTCTGCCTAGAAATGCGCAAACTGGAGTATATGTGCTTTTATATTAGTTGCATTTTCGGCATGGACAGAATGCTCCAGGAAGTGAAAACAGAGGCCACTTTAGTCAAATGTTCCTAAAACAAGTTGTTTTGGTGAGGACAAAATAGTCCAGTAGGTTTATATAGCAAGTTTATGCTTCCAGACACAACTGGAAACAATTAGCAACGCAATGTTCCTCTATGTTTCCTCCAGTTTGGACGTCGTTTTTTTTGGCAACTTTTTAAAGCTTGAAACGGGATGCTGTCAACTTACGTCATTTTCCAAGAATGCCAACAACACGAATGCCGTCAAGCTGTTTCCGGCCGAAGCACCACCCTACATAACAAAATTTGATGTGAAATTCAAAATCAAGGTGATACACAGTGGGTTTGTAACCCCAGTAGGCGGGCCACGTTACTTACCTGTAACCTCTTGTTGTGAACTTCGCCGTACTCTGGGAAGCTGCCGTTTTCTAGCTGCAAGTTGGCCAGGAACTGTAAGGACGATCTGACGATATTGTCATCGATCGAGATGAATGGCTTGGCTTGGAGGAAGGATCGAACAACAAACGCTGTCAACCTAAGAATTTTTTAAATAATGTAAAATTAAGACAAGAACATGTGGACAATTGTGAAAAAAAGAGAAAAACATTGAGAATGTTGCAAAATTGGCCAATGAAATGTTTAAATTTCGCAAAATTCACAAAGGAAAATTTATGTATTAATGATGACTTTGAAAATTATGCAAAATTAATTGAGTAAATAAATTATCGAGGATCTTGCAAAATTGACCTAGGAAAATGTCGAGAATTGAAAAATACACTAGGAAAAAGGTCGAGAATTTTGCAAAATAACCAAAGAAAATGTGAATATTTTTGAAAAATTAAGAGGAAAATATTTAGAATTTTAAAAAATCACCTCAAATTTATTCAGAATTTAAAAAAAAATTCGCCTCGAAAATATTCAGAATTTTGCAAAAATTGGCCTCGAAAATGTTCAGAATTTTGCAAAAATTCACTTCGAAAAACGTTAAAAGTTTTGCCCACATTTCTAGAAACAGACGTTTTCTTTAACTTGAAATTTACGAAAAAATCTCGATGACATTCGAATATTACAAACAAAATTTGCAATTTACATGACAAATCGTTTTTGGTGCCCCTTTACACTTGGCGTCCTGGTGTATAGCCCAGCCTCTGGTACCTTCGTTTCTACAGCCATCTTCAACCTACTTGTTAATTCTACATGCCACAAACAGAATTTCAGCCAAAACGCCAAACTCACCAAGTGCTTCCATTCTTATCACTCTGGCCAAAGGCACTGAAGGAGCCATCGTTTCGCTTGTACGTCAATTCACGTTGGTAACCTAAAACATTGGTAAGTTTCATTAAAATTGACAACAATGATTGGAAATCCGACATCATTGATCTTCGGATCTTCTTACCAGATTCCATGAACTTCACAGCCTTAGTCTTCTGCTCTTCCGTGAACTGACCAGTGGCATTCAAATAGTCCGCAACCACGATATTGGGCACAAAATTCACCATGTTCTGTTCGCCGCAGCCGTATGGCATCCTCAACAGCTTGTCTAGATTGTTCACCGTGGGACCCATGATGTCACCTGATTTGACAAATATGGCAAATTTAGGAAAACTCTTGAGATCCGCTGATGACTATTTTGCAACACATGCATTTAAAGCGGTGCACGTGGTTCAATGCAGCTTGTTTATGTAATTCGTAAACATTTCTAAAATACAGGTAATTTTACGACCAAAACGTACCGATAGCAGAAACTTCGATGTACTCTGAATCTTTGACAGCGAAATCTGGAATCTTGATGGCCACAGTTTCTTTAAAGTCTGAAGTATTTCTCAGATCTATCAGCAAAGGAGAGTTGAAATACTGGGGCGAGCCTTCGGCCTAGATAATAAAAAATCTATCAACATTCTGTATAAAAATATTTAAATTCTGGGAGAAATGGTGTAAATTTATGAAAAATCAAAACAAATTCTAAACAAAATGGGAGGAAAGAAACCAATCAATTCATGAGTTAAAGGAAAGATGTTTGAAATTATTTTATTAAATTCAATAAACATAACTAAATAATATTGAGGTAAACATACTGATGAAAAGTTAAAATTGTTTTCCAAAAATTAATGAATAAGAATCTGCTTTTTAAGAAATACTGAGCAGTTTTGAGAAAAAAATGTAAACTTCTTTCTCAGAAAATATCTTTTCGCATTAAAAACCTTTCATAGTTTGGAGAAAATTTGATAAAAAAAATTAAAAACTTTTGATAAATAAATGAACAAATTTCGATGAAAATGGACCAATTTTGATGCAAATGAACAAAATTCGATGAAAATGGACAAATTTCGATAAAAAACGAACGAATTTCGTTAAAAACTGAACAAATTCCGCTAAAAACCGAACGAATTTCAATAAAAAACGGGTCGTGTTCCTGTTCTTTTTGACTTATAAAAAACAAACGAATTTCGACAGAACGAACAAATTTCGATATAAAAATGAACACTTTTCGATAAAAAAAACCATACAAAATATTACAGAAAAACTTACCTTCACAAGAAGTTTTCTGATTAAAGCATCCCCGGCCTTGGGCGCAATTGCAGTAACCTTCAGGTCGATGTGACCAACGACGAGAGGAGTGATGAGGAACGATACCGAAGCACCATCTCCAGCTTTTACCTAAATCGATCAAAAATCTCACTATTATATTCTTCTGCACAAACATTTGTGAAGAATTTGCGACTTTCACATTTTTGAAGTTTTGTTGTCTACCTTAACGGTTTTCTTTTCACTGGTGGCATTTTCCACGGCATCCACACGGTTCTGGTAGCCGGTCAATTCGAACTGGTTGTCAGGATTTTCCAGAGTGACCTCGGCCTATAACAGGTAAAATTCATAATTATGGTTAATACAATAAATGCTAGAAGCATTCGATTGTATTTTGTAGTAAACATTAAGCTACGACCACACTGGAGAAGACATAGAAACTTAAGTTTCTGTTGCTCGTTCCTTCAACTGGTTCCAATACGTTCTTAAATATTGCTGAAAGTTGTTTGTTAATTGTTTATGGCCCCGGAAACAAAACTTCCCTTAACTTGCTAGTTTCCATAAAAACGTTTCAGGGAAACGTGGGAACAGATTCAGCATTAGTAACATTGTTCAAAAACAAGTTGCTTCGGCATGGACGGAATGTTCCAGTAAGTGGGAACCGAGGAACTTTAGTAAATGTTCCCAAAATAAGTTGCTTCGTTGTGGATAGTATGTTTCAGCACATTTACTCGTAAATAAGTTCATGCTTCCAGATACAGTATGTGTTCCCGTAAGTTTCCTCCAGAGTGTATGTAGCTTTAAATTTTTATGGAGTACATTTTTTCTTAAAATCAATGAAGTATTAATGTTTTAAAAGTTCTAGTACATGCCTTATTAAAAGCTAGAACTTCTAAAATATGTTTTTTAAGTAAACACGCTCAGCTTGCGAGTAACGATAATCGTTTTTAAAAATAAAAGAACTTTATACCATCAGCAGTCAATTAAAAAATCATTGAATATATATTAATTTACATTGTTGGTACTTTTCCAAAACATAACTTCATTAAAAATAAAAAAACTGACAATGTTTATTAAAAACTTTCACAAAACTATTTTCCTACCTCGACATCTTCCTTCAGATAGTTGAACACAATGGCTTGAATGGACACGGCTTCACCGCGGACGATGGAGTAAGGCAAATTCAGAGACACGAAAAACGGACGGAAAACTTCCACCTGAAAATCAGAAAGCAAAAACATAAGTCAGCATCGGTCAAATGTTTTTTGGCCACTTATTGGTTCATTGGTAATGACGTAACGATTATTAGTTTTTAAAAGTAATGTACAGTAAACGTAAATGCACGGTAAAATTAATTTTCAGAAAAAAACACCACTATTTATATAAAATAAATGCTTCAAAATTTAAAAAATGACTGCGCATTTTTAATCATATAATTTTCATTCAGAATTTTATTAAATGACGTCATCAGAAAAACTAATGAATGGCGTCATCATAGCTTTAACAAATGACATCATAATCACTCATCAGTACTTTAATGAATGGCGTCATCATCATCATAACCTTAACAAATGATGTCAACATCAGAATTTTAATGAATGACTTCAAACATTTTTACATGATGACGTCATTCATTAAAAAAAATGTGAAACATCCGAAAAGGCGTTTTACGTCAAAATTTTCTTAGACTTGTGGGTTTTCCTTTCGAATCGACTGATAAATCATTCTCCATTTCCATTCCTAATTATTCAGAATTCGAAATTTGAATTTTTTGGATTTTACTAAAATTAAGATTTTACCTTGGAAGGTCCATCGGCCATTCCGAGACCGTTCTCCTCGTCCATGGCAAAGGCGGAAATGACCCATGACGTAATTGTGTCCGGTACGGTCGTCTTCAGGACAGCCTTGCCATCCTTGCTACAAATCCACAAAGACCCGAAGGCCGCCGGTTAGACGGTGAGCGTCGAAACAATTTGGGCAATTTCAAAATATTGGGAAAATCTGAAGAGTTCAGCTGCATTTTCTATCAAATTTCACAGAAATTTCTAGAAATTCGACAGCAGGTTGCTCGAATGCAGATGGACTCTTCGAGGAAAGTTTCAGGAAACGAGTTAACAGAGAGGTGAAAGTGCACAAGAATCAGCATGCAAACAAAGCGACCAACACCAAAAGCGACTGACATGCAAAGACTGTCTCCAACGAGAAAGCGTGTAAGATGTAGGACAGTGAATTTCAACACCGAGAATAGTTCAAAGCCCTGGATAGCAACATTGTGTACAACTTCTGATTCTGCCGCGTGAATAACGGCTACGCTGAAACATGCTCGGCACATTTGCACCAGATTTAGATAGACAGTTGAAACCGAGTCAATACACAGTCTTCATTCACTGTCTTATCTTAAAACAATTAAGGCGGTGTCCAGTGTCCTCACCCTCCATTTTCTATACAAACTAATACGACTCCTGGTAAAATCTATGAAATCAACCATGAAGGCAGGTTGATGCGCCATTTACGCCAAAATCTCTGAATAAATGGTGTTCTAATGAGTATCGATTACTAAAATTGGGGGTAAAGAACATTGTACGTTGACATTTTCATAGAACTCAGAAAGCAATCGCCCAGAGTTTTTTTTAATTAACGTACAAGCGTGTTTATAAAAAAAATAATCATAGAAGTATATATGCTATATAACGAGATATATACGAGGGGTGTTCATTAAGTTTCTGCATTAATTTTTTATTTTTTTTAAAAAACCGCTGTATTAATTTTAATGAAATTTGTTGTAAAAATTCTTCCATCATTCCTGAACATAATTCAACATTAAAAATATGATTCACAAATTACATATTGCAAAGATGGACTCCGAGGAGATAGTGGCTCGCAGCAGCGGTCTGTTGTTCGTTTTTTTTTTTTTTTAACTTTTGAAGACATTTCAGGAGCAGAAATGTGTAAAATATTTAAGGTCCGAGTAATGTCCAAAAGTTCGGTCTAGGAGTGGATTGAGAAGTTTATAAATGGACAGACAACTGTGAAGGATGATCAGAGAAGTGCACAGCAGTGTCTGTCAGAAATGCATGTCAGAAAGATGAGAAAAATACATCTCCCAAAATGGAAATATTTTTCATAATAGATGATGTTTACATGTATTTCTCTACCAAATTTCATTAAAATCCATACAGCCGTTTAAAAAAAAAACTGTGGAAACTTAATAAACACCCCTCGTCCAGAACTTAATCTGATTAAAAAATTAAACAATTATCTGGTAATAACCTTACTAGTGCTTACTGAATTCAGATATATTTAGTTTACATCATGCTTAGAGCCTTAACGATATCCTACTAAAAAAAATGTAAATTTGCAGGTTAGTTACTTTTCAAAAACGTATTTTTACGCAATTTTTCTTGCAGCGCGCATGCGCATAAAACATCAAATATTGTAGGTACTGTATACAATTTTAATACCTTACGGAATATTGTCTTTTTGAAATATTAACAGTACCTGGAATATATCTACCATGTAACCTAATTCAGACATGCCAAATACCATTTTTTCACACTTCATAAGTTTTTATTCTATGACCTCCCCAAATGGTACGGTTCTACGCCCGCATTTTTTGCATAAATTTGTTTAATTTAAAGAAAACCCAAAGAAACAAGCAACCGTATTGACAACTCTCAACCGCACTGCCTCATAGATTAAAAAAACTTAACTGACTTTAAAAAATTCCTACGATTTTTCGGATAAAGATGGTCCCGCAAAGCTTTATTGAGGACTGCAAGTTAGGGTCCTTAAGCACAAAATCAGGGAAGTAAGTCCTTTCCGAAGCCTCATATGCTGTTGCAAGACCAACCGCCACAAAATGGTTTCGCTATAGATGGCGCTTTTGAGTTCGCAATGGATCACGCATTGCCAAAGTATAGATATTAAATTCCTTCGTTTAAGACCAATTCCGAATTCGGATATTACGAATTTTCGGCTAAAACGAAAATTCACGTTACTTTACGATAAAACGATCGAACTTTAGACAATGTGAAAAAAAAGACAGCATGCAGGGAATATTCTCCAGCATTCACGCTACGTAACGTTATAACGAACTTTAGACAAATATGAAAAAGAAGGAGAGGGGAATTCACCGATAAAAATTGCAGCAACTTCCATTCATAGACGTGATTCACAGATCGTTGGAGTCGTCTTTTTTCTTACTTTCTATGATACGAACTGCGGTTCAAACGAACAAATCTGGACGTAGGTCGAGATTCGTCTTAACGAGGTTCGACTGGATTTCGGAAAGGGTCTACCTCCCGGATCAACTTATTTTCTATTTGAGAAGAAAAACAGTGCGACAGATCCCCCAAAATAGAGCAGAGTTCAAGAAAATTCTTTAGGTTTTTAATTTAAAAGTTTTCGAATTGGGCTGGTTGTTTTCCAGTTGGGATTCTGGAAATCTGCATACCCTGCAATAACATTATCCCAGATCCAGGTTTCGGGAAACTCTTTGCGAACTGTTGGTTTCACCTCCTGGGTTTCCGGCAACATCATGTCAAAACCAGCAGATTGGGGCGAGGCCATTGCTGGCCTGGCAAGGAATGGACTGGCTTCAGAAAATAATACGCTCCCGCCCCAGCTGCCGCCATTTCCTCGAAATCAAAAATAAGTCACAATGTAAACGCGGTAATTAACGTTATTTCCCAGGAGAAAATTCGCCGCCTTACAATTTTTTTCTGTTCTGCAATAAATTTGACGTATAGGTGAAATTTGTTTGCAACATAATTTGCCTTAATTAAATGCCGGTTTTTTTGCGATCAATTTTACGTAATTGCAATTTTTTATCAATAAATTGAAGAAGTATTAACCGAGATAAAACTTCGTTATTGAATTAAGATAAAGCGGCAATTTTCTTATCTTAGCATCGCAATAATTAAGCCCATTTTTCAACATAAATAAACCGCGAATAAATGGCATGAAAATGTCATTTATCGCATTATTAATGCTGCATTTTCCGCAAGTTTTGTTTCCATTATATACAGCGAATGAATGCAGTTTTAATGCAAAATTACTGCGAAATTATTGCACTTATACGGTGGCGGATTTTTCCTGGGTCATGCAAAAAGATTCTGTAGAAGTGCAATTTCTCGGTGCTGCAGAAATTCCGTCATTCTAAAGTAAATTTGCAGGATGTCTTGAAATTTCCAATAATAAATACAAGTATAAAAATCAAACCCCGATGTAAACTGTATATTCTAAGTGTGCATGCTTCTTACCCCATCATAGTTCATGAAAATTAAAATTTGGCTATTTGCGTTACAGGTTCAAAATCCATGCGCATCATTTAGATATTAAACTGTCTTAAAAGTAACTGAACTTATTGAAAAAACTACTGAATATTTACTGAAAAGTAACTTATTGAATATTTCATACTGAATAACTCACTCGACTATAGCATACGAATTCAATTAAATTTCGCAAAAATCCCCTTTTTTAAAGAATTTTTTGGCCCATTTAGCATCAAGAGCATTTTTTTTAAATTTTCAATTGTTTAAAATTCTTTATTGAATAGTCTTTTTTAGACTGCAGCCCCCTTCAGGAACATATTTCATCATTGCCACAACTCCCCTCTTAGAGCAATTATTTCATCCGTTTTCCCCGCCCCCTCGTAAAGTCAGTCAATTCAATTCAATACAACTCACTGAACTCGGTACTCTACATTCAACAAATAAATGCCACATGGTAGAGGATGGGGGGGTCTCGCGCATATCCAGGAGAATGCTTCTACGTCAGTTGCGAACGACTTTATGCATCGTTTCAAAAATGATACATTACTTTGAAAATTAAATTTGATTAAAAAACACAAACTTTAAAACTGAAACGTATAAAAGCATCAATCTTAATGAGTAGGGGGGTGTAAATCAGCATTCTTTGTCCCCTTGGCAGCTTTGCACCAGCTTGCCTTCCATTGTCCCCTTCGAGCTTCCTACTGCCATCCAAGGAGGCAATATTGTCCAATTCAGGGATCCCCAAGGGGGCAATAGTCCAATCAGAATCCACAAGGGGGACAATTATTGGGCTCAGGAAACCACAAGGGAGCAATATTGTCCTATGCAGGGAAACCCCAGAGGAACCCCTAAGAGGGCAACATTGTCAAATTCATGAAACCCTAAGGGCCGGTTGCACCAACAGAGGGGAAATGAGAAGGTTTACTAACCTCAGGTCAAGGATTAACCTCCAGGTTAAC
>JAQGAO010004601.1:0-14880 GCA_034697705.1 Ommatoiulus sabulosus
TTTCCCTTTTCAAGATGGCTTCCAAACTGACTTCCCGTTTTTTAAAATGGTTATACCAGACCTGGAAAACCTGGAAAAGTCAGGGAAATTCAACGTATTAATGGCATCCTCATCCAAAATTAATGCTTCTATACTTGCAACTTACTTTCTGAAAATGTCAACATTTCAGAGGATAAATTTGCGAAAAATTCAACAATTTCAGAGGACAAATTTGCGAAATTTTCAACAATTTCAGAGGACAAATTTGCGAAATTTTAAACAATTTCAGAGGACAAATTTGCGCAATTTTAAACAATTTCAGAGGACAAATTTGCGAAAATGTTAACAGTTTTAGAGTAGAAATTTGCGAAAAATTCAACAATTTCAGAGGACAAAATTTCGAAATTTTAATCTGAAATTGTTGAAAATGTCGCAAATTTGTCCTCTGAAATTGTTGAAAATTTTGCAAATTTCTTCTCAGAATTTGTCCTCAGAAATTCTGAGGACAAATTTGCGAAAATGTCAACAGTTTCAGAGGGCAAATTTGCGAAAATGTCAACAGTTTGAGAGAAGAAATTAGCAATATTTTCAACAATTTCAGGGGATAAATTTGCGAAATTTTCAACAATTTCAGGGGATAAATTTACGAAAATGTAAACAATTTCAGAGGATAAATTTACGAAAATGTCAACAATTTCAGAGGATAAATTTTCGAAATTTTAATCAATTTCTGAGGACAAATTTGCGAAATGTTAAACAATTTCAGAGGATAAATTTTCGAAAATTGCAACAATTTCTGAAGATAAATTTACGAAAATGTCAACAATTTCAGAGGATAAATTTTCGAAATTTTAATCAATGTCTGAAGACAAATTTGCGAAATGTTAAACAATTTCAGAGGATAAATTTTCGAAAATTGCAACAATTTCAGAGCGCAAATTTGCTAAAATTTTCCTCATTTTCCGAGTACAAATTTGCAAAAAAATTTTCAATCGTTATCGAGTAATAGATTTAGTTGTTATTTTTGAAATCACGTTTTGGTCCGACTTCCGTTAATACGAACTATACGGTTTAAACGAACAAATTTTGACCTTTAATCCTTCAGATTCGTCTTAACGAAAGTTGGATCTTCTATGTATTCGTATACCTTCAAAACGAGCTTTTTTCCAAGATTTGTCTCCTTTAAAAACTCGCAGAATCGCAGTTTCGCGCAAACTCTGTTCTTTTTTTTCGCACTTTTTTTGTTTTCGAGAAACTTAAAATTCTGTTTTCCGGAAGATGACGCATATTTTTTTTGAGGGGGGGATGTAAAAATATATAGGTTTTCTTCGTAAAAAAGGGGGAAATTTCTCGTTATTAGTCACATAGCCGGCCGGGGCTCAGAGCGCCTATATTTAAATTTAGAATTTTTGGCAGTTTGGCGGCCGTGATACGCGCCAAACACCGAACCCCCGAGTTTTTCTTTTAACTTTCCATTTCGTAAACGAAAAAGTAGACTCGGTTAGAGTGTCGAACTAACCGGTCGCGAACGAATTTCGATTCGTATAACGAACTTTTTTTTTTCTTTTATTACGAACTTTTCATATTCGTTTTATAACGAATAAGTTTTTTTTCGCGAATTTCGAGTTAAAAATCCCGTTTTTTATATTATTTTTTCGAAGATAAATTCGGGTGTTATACGACGAGATTATACATCGGATATAGTCTCGCATCTTGTTCGGTTGTGGTAGAATCGCAGTTTCGCGGAATAGCAGTTTCGCGGAATAGCAGTTTGGCAGAATTGCAGTTTATTAGAAACGCCGTTTTGATTAATTCCTTCTCAGTCGCGGTTATATAAACTACGCTCGTTCTTTTTCGGCAGTTTACATACCGGTAGCGGGTTTCTTCTTCGACTTTGGCAGATTCGCGGTTTAGCAGTTTCGTATTTGAGGCGGGTTCGCAGTTTTGCGGGCGTCTCTGTCGACGACGCGGTTCGATTATACTTCAGTCTCGATCGCTTTCGGTTTTGCGAGCGGAGTCGCGCTTTTTTTCGAGGAATCGTAGGTTTTGGCAGTTTCGCAGTTTCGCAGTTTCGCGCTTCCGGCGTCGAAATTCAGTTCACGCGCGCTTTACGTGCTTTGGAATCGTTGGGCGCGATCTTATTTCGTCGAGTCGGCAGCGGATTTGCCAAAATGCGAGTCGACATTGATCAGCAGCGTTTCGTAAGTTGGATTTTTGTATAGTTTAAAGCGCGTTTCGGGGTACTCGGGGAGCTGCTTCTACGAATCGTACTTTCGCGTTGTCTCGAAGTCACGTGTGCGAAACGGAAGTTTAAAAAATCGACGATAATCTCGAGTATATTTAAAAAAAACAAAAAAAAAAACACATCGACGTGTTGACAGCTATAGGGTATACCCCTAGACCTGGAAAACTTGGAAAAGTCAGGGAACTTGAAAATGACCTGCGAAAGTCAGGAAAGAATGGTTTATTTTGAAAAAGTCGGGGAAATTCAACGCAGTCACGGCGATCCAAAATTAATACTTTTACGAGGTTAGCTCAGGGCCCATTTTCCGCGAGTACAAAATTTGAAATTTTTTTCCACATTTTCGGTATTCAGATTTGCAAAATTTACCACGTTTTCCACGTACAAAGTTACACAATTTTCCACGTTTTCTGAGTATTAATTAGTAAAATTGTCCGCGTTTTCCGTGTACGAATTTTCAAAATTCTCTAGGTTTTCCGAGTACAAATTTTCCACATTTTCCGAGGACAAAATTTCGAAATTTCCCACTTTTTCCCTCAACATTGTCATTAGTATAAATTTAAACAAATATTTTCCAGTGTCAATTTTGGAAAATGTCAATTTTTCACGTTGTCATTGGTCAGGGAAATTGAAAATGAAATTTCTGGGGGAACCCTGTCAAATTCATTAGGCTAGTGTTTGAAATCCGGGTTGACTGTCATGGCTTTGGTTTTCCAAAGTTATTTCCATGCAAATGCTGGGCCAGTTCCTCTAAAAACGATTATGATTGAGCTCCCTTCCCTCTCTCTTCGTGTTTTCCGTCACTTATTCTGTTATGAATTTGTCACTGATTCATTTAGCATTTGCTTCCCTTACACAACTTCCCGAAACAGGCCAGTTATGCATCTGTTGTGTTCTTAAATAAAACTGACAGGCTTTTTGATTAGGCCTTCTCTGCTTTACAGGTCGTCTTGGAAACTGAAATATCGAACAAGCCTGCTTTGCGTTTGTATGAAAATTTGGGTTTTGTGCGTGACAAGCGCTTATTCAGGTATTATCTCAATGGAGTCGATGCACTGCGACTGAAGCTATGGCTCCGGTGAGTTTTCGTTTTGCCGAAAACAAGCGTCCAAACCATTGTGCCAGAACTGATCCAAACCTTATGGCGCATCCGATGCGCTAACCTGAAGATTCATGGATTCAGCATTGTGGTAGAGTTGCGTCAATCCCTCCCCATGTCCACGACGTGCAGTGATAGTTGGTACTTGTGAACAGAGCTTCGCTTAACATGGCAATCCTTGATGCTAGCATTCTCTTAAGCTTCCTAATTTTGCACTTTAAACGTGTCAACCTTTAGTTTTTGGGCTTTCAAAGATGCAAGCAGATACAGCACACTATCTCAACTTCTCAAGAAAAGTGTAGAAATCTTGGCACGCATGTAATTTTAATGCAATTGCTACTCCGTAACGTTTGTAAACTCAACTCAGAAATTGTGTAGTCTTGTAGGAAGACTCGTGGTCAGTGTGATATGGTATTATGTACTTCATAGCAATAAGCAAGTTTATATATTGTGCTGTTATAAGACGTGTAATGCCCAAAGTTTAACCTGCTCTTAAAAGGTGTACTCATTTCCCCGTTAATTTCATTTTGAGAAGGTTGGCTCAAGTGTTGCTCTGTGATAGCATTCATAATAGCAAAAACATTACTTACTATCAATCTCTGGACATTTCCCCTACTTTTTGACAATAGTATCAGGACATGGCAGATTGTTAGTAATGGTAACAATTACTCCATATTTCTGCACATCTGTATTTGAAGTTGTCAAGGGAAATTGCAAGGGTCATAAACAACGTGTGCAAAACTAGAATGAACACAGAAATTTGTTTTGTTAGCCTCTTTTTTATTTTCCACACAGAAATTAAAAGTAGAAAAGAAACTTGTCCTAATGCCCCATTTTAAAGAGTATCTTTTAAGGCAATCTATGACCTCTATGCCAGCCATTCTAAAAATTATAATACACAATTTAATTTTAAGGAAGGTTAATAACTTCCAGATTTGTTTTCATCCTAAAGTATGACACGTCTTCTAAAGCTGTTGAATTTTATAAAAATCAATATTAGGTAGACGTGTCACACTTCAAGAGGGAAATAAACCAGGAAGTTTGTATTATAAGTTTAGCATTGTGGGCATAGGGGTTTAAGCTTAGCCTAATTGATGGTCCCATTATTATTTCCTCAGAGCATATGGAATGTTGAAATTAAAATGTCGTAATTGCCTAATATTTTTCGTTTGCCCCACAATACAATTCATACATGTATATTTTTATAGAAACAACTGTGCTCTGTTCTTTCTGTTATCAAAAAAAAGTTTTTGTCACAACCAGAACAATCAGCTGTTGTAATGTTGATCAGGTAAATTGAGCATGGCAGTTTGTACAGTAAAAGGGTTAATTACAAATCACATTGCCTTTTTTCTCGTTTTTTTTTACTTGTAAGTAATTTTCAATCATGCAATATGTAACTATTGTAAGAAATATTTATTTTATGTATTTATAGGGGAATACCCAGCGCCTCTTTTGGTTTAGTAAAATGTTTCCTGGCACACTTTAAAAAAAAATCATATTGGGTTAAATATATAATTTGGCCCCAAAAATGTTAACATTTTCATATCCCAGTATTTACAATAATTATCACGCTACACCACATGATTCGTTATAAAAAAAATTACGTTTATGAAGACTAATGAGTTTTCTGCAGAGTTCTGAAAGCGGCTAGGATAGATTGAATTAGATTTGAAACAACGTATTACCTAATACCCACAACACTAGAAATCTTAACGGACACTTTCTTTTTAAGGATGGATTATAACCTCAATGTTTATTTACTCTTCTGTAAAAGTATTCATCTGTCCAAAGTTATTTCATTTTTAGAAAGTTTCTCATATTTGTGCCTTCGAATTCGGATTTTCTATAAGTTTATTTGTTTGAAACTTTACGTGAGTTCTAAATTTTTATAAAAAAAAAATAACTTGGGGCAGATGAAGCGTAATACAAAGGAGTAAATAAAAATCATGTGATGATAATCCTTCAACAAAAATTTTAATAGCGTGAGTGAAATGGGTGGTACGTTACATGAAGGTGGCAGTGCATTGTCTCTGAAGCAGAAATCTCAAAAAATTGCGAGCTTGTAATGTTGCAATATCTGCTGAAATGAATAGCAAAATAAAATGTTATTTTTCAAACTCGTTGCAAAGTTGCGAGTGGCTTTTAGAGTAAAATTGTAAATATTCACAGATTTCTAATCAAAAAGGAACAAAACTGTATTTTTATATATATATTTTAATATAATTAAAACCCAGGCAAATGGTTTTTTTGGCAGCTGCCTTTCCAATTTTAAAAAAATTACAGTCCCACTCGAGTGCCAGCCTATCTTTAGATGCGATGCTCAGTTTGATTATAATAATTTAGCGCAATTCATTTTTTGCTTTTATGTTGGTCTTGCATTACTGAAATTTTCAGATAGATTGTATCTTTGCACAAGTACGTGTCGTTTAGCTCAATGGTGGCATGAGACACAAACTTGGTCACGCCAGCGCCGACGTTCATCACCATCGTAGGCCTTTCGAAGCTGCTGCTGCTGTTTGAAGAAAAGTAATCGACCAAGTGCTCCTTGCGTGAAACGTTTCGCTGATCAAGAAGGGAAATGGAGAATTTGTGACGAAATGGCCAAGGCAGTATATCATCCCAGGGTCCTCTCATCACAATTATGTATAAAGATAAGTGCGTCCCACGCGCATCGCCATCCCCTCCCAAAAATACTTTCGCACAGAGCTGGTAGCCATGACGTTCGGTGAAAAAAGGATCACTGAACAAGAAGGCTCGGGTACGGGCTATGGATTCTGCCTTGCGTTTGGCATAATCCGTGATTCTCCAAATGAGCACTCCGGTATAATTGTTGGACGCGACGTTTAGTGTCAAAGCCTGCAATCGTTGTTCCTGATCTTGGATTTTGGTCATTAAATCTTCGTGCATAGCTTCCATTATTTCTGAAAGTTGAAATTGTGTAAGTTATTAAGTCTTGTAGATGCGTATAGGTAAACATTTAAATCGGTCAGTCTGTTACAGAAGCCCCTTATGTTTAGATAAAATGTAAAATTGTAACATGGTACATTATTTGAAAACAAACAGAAAATTACCCTGTGAAAAAGTATTTAACTGGCTTTTACAGTTTTGAACAGTTTCCACACCGTTAATTGGAACATGTGCTTCTACTGGTACCGACTCTTGTGCCTTAAGAATTTTATGCACATGGACCTGAAAGGATAACGTGGATAAGAATTATCCTGGCGAATGCTGGCAGTAACCGAAGCATGATGGTATTCTCACTCTTAAGTTGGCCAACTTTTCTGTAAGGTTTTCGTTCAAATCCTGCAATCGCTCAAACTGTTTCATCAGCTCCTTGACACTTTCTCGTAAAGCGCAGTTATCATTTTGCATGAGCTAAAGAATGTAAAAAATGACTGCATGCACATTTTTGTTATTTAGTTGAGTTTTTTAACCAACCAAACTTTGGCGTGCAAGTATTTACCAACACATTTCCTTTAGTTCCTTGCATTAAAATGTCGAACTGCAGGTTCAGGAAACTGTAACTGTTTGCCATGAGTTTAAAATGTTGGGTGACGTCCTCTTCATGAATTCTCAATGCGTTACTAGGACCCTAAGAAAACCGATATTAGTACATACTGAGAGCATCATTCACTTTTTATCTTATAAAGAATCTGGTTTCAAACCTGGTAAGAACAGCCCAAATGCTGAAACTGGCATGGACGGAGTTTAACGTTGCAAATTTCTAAATGATGAGAAATCTAGACGAGCAATTGTAATATTTATTTTATAGATTTTCATTCATAATGAACAATTTTTTTTCTCTTGAACTTTCATTAGTTTAGACATTTTTCATGTTTATTATTATAATTAATCCATTCAGTAAGAGATATAAGGTTAACTGACAAACTGCAACTAAAGCCCATTTACTTAGTCTGTTGATAATAGAAATTACACAAAAAAGTTTTTTTTTAAAATAGTCAAACTTTAAATATTTGAAATGTAAGGTTGAGAAACTTGCTTTACCTCTTCCCTTGGAACACCATGAACACCACACTGGTTTGGGCAATGAAGTGGAAATCTTGAACATTCTTCAAAATGTTTCTGAAAAATAAAAACACTTCAGTCAAAAAATGTATACAAAATTCTGTTTCTAAAAATGCATTTAACAAATGTGTATAGCACGTAGCCTGTGTAATTTAAGATAAATATCCGTTCATATTTTTTTAAAAAAGAAGGAAGAATTCAAGGAAAAGAAAATTTAAAAAAAAATTGTTTTTAATTTGTCTCAGATAGTTTTGGGTGTTTTGGTTGTATTCTTGCAAGATAGTTTTCTGACTACAGTCATAAAAAGTTATGTATGATTTAAAAGAAAATAATTTCTAGCTAATAAACGTTCCAATGTTTAAACCATTGCTCATATAACAAAAATAAATGCTTAAATTTAACACTAAGGAAATTTGCAGCTTTTAATTAATGTTTTGTCGATTTTGAAATGCAAAGTTAATTACTTAACAATATTTGCAACCATAAATTAGATTTGTGGACTAGTATTGCAGTAGCGCAGTGCAGTTCACTTAATAAAAAATCATTATTATGACTACGCACTTGTTGATATGCTAATACAAAACTTTTATCACAGTATTTGCAAGGAATATGTCGGAAGGTGCACATAAAACGAAGATGATCCTGCAGATTGCTAGTTCTGATTGGTGCATTGCATCCCTGGGGACATTTGATGGTGGCGAACTTGCACTGTTGGATGTGCCTCTGAAAGCAGAGAATTTGCAATTTATCACATGTTTAATTTGCTGGATTAATTTCACATACATAATATTGACATGCATACTGATATATTGCACAGAGGCAAAGTTAAATCACACCCGTTAACTTTATATAAGCAGTAAACCGGCAGCTGTTTAACTTTTGCTTCCAACTCCAGATTTTTGTGGACCTAAAATATATAGTTGGAGAACCAAGGATGTATATAAATCTTAATATTGTGAGATGATGCACAGAGATGACAACTCTTTGGACTTACCTCATCTTTATTTATAAAAAAACTGTCCAAAGGGCATCTTTTGCTTTCGCTAAGAACCTTGTCAAGACATTGTGCACAGTACAGGTGGCCACATTTGGTTTCTAGTGCATCCGAACTCACCTTTGCACAGTAGCAGCATTGGAAGTTGTTCAACGAGTAATTAGTCATCACAAAACTTAAGGATTTAGCTAGTCCACTTAGATCTTCAGTTTTCTCGTCAACTTTTTCCCCGCTGTCTGGCATTTTTAAAAAATAATACTACAATATTCAAAGAAAACAAGGCACATAAACTTGCTCCACATTAATCAGCTGGAATGATGATGATCGAATTTCTTAGTTAGGATTTAGACAGTGGCCAAGCATGAAAATCCATCGGGCTGAGTTGAAAAACGCCGCAAGAGGCGCTTCAAGCATGGTTACGTGAACACGTTTCTCAATATATATCAACGCATTTTCGGCAAGTTGAATTTCGCGGTTTTATATTATAAAAGCAATTCAGAAGATAATTAAAATATTAGTTGACATGTGACATTCGTGTGGTTGGATTTAAAGTCCATTAATTAATTTAATTGCGGGTTAAGAAACTACCGATTGTCGTATTTATATTTTTCTCACTTTTATCAAGTTCATATGAAATAATATTTAATCGTCGAATTTTTCTGTGGATATTAAAGGCGGTATTTATTAATGATATGTCCAGCCCAGTTTAATGTACGAAGTTTATGCACTTTAATGCGTTCGTATACTGTGACTTATGACGGTGTTTACATATGCTTTCACTACATGGTTAGGATCTCGTGTTCCAATTCGCAAATCGCAATGGCCGTCTGTTTTGGTGACGAGCAGCGTGTCTCTGATTTATATCGCCGGATAGAAAATTTCCTGTAATATTTTAGCACGTTAATTATCCTATTCGATGAACTAACGTTTTGCCGAATCGCATCACGTAGAAAGGCATGTTTTGAAGTTGAAGAAGGAAAATCTTATCGCAATTTGTTACCAATGTCCTGCTGAGCAAGGGAGCTGCCAAAGTCGAACCATGGACGGTCGAACACCAGGCACTCCGTGCTTTAATCCACCCCAAAATAACGAGAAGATGCATTTTTCGGATTGTAAATATGTTATGGGCAGGGAACGGGGAATGTCCTCTCCAAGCGTCATTTATTTGAGGAATAAATTGGAGGTTGCCGAAAATTTATTCCGCAAGGAACTCTATGCCCATTACGGGTGCGTGAACGCCATCGAATTTAACAAGGATGGAGAATTATTGGTTTCAGGTAAGTCTACTCGAGTTCTTTCTAATTATTATGCTTTTTACTCGGATGAAAAATATTCGGTTGGGCTAAGGCGAGCATTGCCTCGCTCCGTTGTCAGTGAGTGTTCGGAGGAAAATGTGTGAAAACGTGTCCCTTTAAAATGGTGTCCCTTTCTGGAATATCGAAATCGTTTGACCAAATGCAAAATTGTCAGTTGCATGGCTTCATTGGAAGACCATAATATGCCAACAAATGCGTCGTAACTGCAATATTCCTAATTATGTTTAATTATTTTCAAGGCGCGGGTATGCATGCTTGCATTTGCATTTGGTTTAATTAGAACTGTGGACCGGTTCATGACAATTAAGTTATATTTATAAGAAGGGAACGTTCATGCACGATTTCTTAATCCATTTTACGTCCCCCCCCCCCCCCCCTCCCTTAATTGCTTCTTGCAAACAATTCACGATCGCTTTTTCTGGTGTCAGCTCGACAGATGAATTTGTGATCTAAAATGAACAGTTAAATTTCATTACCACCAATCAGCACTGTTCCTGCTTGCTGAATATTACTTGAATCTAATTGATTAATTAATGGTGTCATCGCACGCAAACCACGTAAACAGATGTGTTAGCTTGTGTAATTTAATTGTTGATCGAGTAAAAGCTCAAATTAATTAAAATAAAAACATGATTCCTATATATGCATGTATTGATAAAACAAAAAGTTTATGCTCCCTGTTAACAAATTAGTCATTATGATAAATTAGTCATTAATTAGTTATTCGTCATTAACAAATTAGTCACTGTAGTGGTACAGCATAGTAAACATTCAAAAAGGAACATTAATGGATGTTTAATATTTTTGTGATCTGAAAATCTTTCATCGTCGTTTTTTTGAATTACTTCCATTTTGATTATTTTTATACATCAAAGGTTATGATTGATTACCAATGTGCTCATGAATTCACTGTAACAGAAAAGACCACAAATATGCTTTATATTTTCAAGCATTTATTTATTCGTTTTGGAAATGTACTTGCTGCCTCACAAATTGAGGCATATATTAATTGATTGCATCTGCAACAAATACCTTTGATTATGTGCGAGTGTTTGGTATCGCTTGAGGTCAAACCACATGCTATTGTTATGTTTTATGATCAGTTTTTGCAATTAATTGAAACGGATATATATTTGATCCAGTTGTAATTCATTTAGCACATCTGACATATTGATATACGAGCTCCTAATTTTAAAATTTCACCCTCTATGTGAGTGATAGGAAGACGATAATTTTCCCTAAGCTACCTGTATTCAGATGAACTGCATTTATTGCCACTTTTCCTAGCAGTTTATGCAAATTTATTTCTGATGACTGGAATACTGTAGGTAACCAAGCAAGAAGCAAAATGTTTGCCTTTTCGTCAACTACACTTGTAAAACGACGAAAATGCATCTTGGTTCCTCCATACGTTCCAATATATAATGGATATATATAATATTCCAATATACGTTCCATGATACTACAGGTTTAAAATGTTGGCCCAATTAGGATTTGGGGAGGCTTGAGAAGGGTCCATTCCAGAATATTGTATTCATCTTTTGCTGAAGTCAGAAAGAAAATCTGCTATTGCAGTGCTGTAAAATTATCATTCCATTAATTTGTGGTAATCTGTAAGAAACTGATGCAGTTTGCCAATTTGTTTGGGGCATACTTTGGAACTGGTGCGCCGTCCGTTGTTGTTTCTTTTTTTATCTAATCCTATGGGAATTTTGTATTCCCGTCCCATGTGGGGACTTTATGACCCTTGAATCCCTTGCGCCCTTGAACAATGATATTGCAATTAGAAAAAACTATCAAATTGCAGTTTTCATAAAAATGTTAAACAGGAAATTGCCGCAAAGCTAAATGTCACAACTGCAGTTTTTTTTTCTGTGAAAATACAGTTTCTAGCCCATGTGCGAATGGTTACATCAGATTACTTTTGTTACAGATGCAAAATAATTGTTGACTTTGAGAGCATCGCACTATGGTGGCTTGGGATATCAGGGTCATTTCCTAGTTGCACAATTACAGGCATTATTGTTAAATTACCAAGTCAACAAGGCCAATTTTGACAGGTTTACCCAGGTTTTGCCAAACAGTGATTGTGATTAAATTAAAAACTTGACAAAACGAGCAGTATTTACAAACAAAGGTTTTGCCATGAACTTCAAATAGCCATTAAGCTGGTAGTTAACCTACAGTACCTCTAATCCAAATGTCAGCTAGTCAAGTTATTGTCTTGTTGGACATGTTCTTGTACAAGTTCAATAAACAAAACTTAAATTCTGTTTAAGTTGTTTTTAAAGCAATTGCATTGTTGCGGTTTGTCCTTTTGCCTGGGTCAGAGAAGTGTAATTTCTCTTGAAAATCGATGTCCATCAAATAATGAAATGCTTAGAAATTAAATTACTTCACACATTCTAATTTTATGAATAGTCACGTGGATCGAGGGACGTTAATTGAACGACTTTCAATTCTCAAACGTGTCCATACACATATGTTTAGCTTTGATACATGTATTATCAAAATAATTTGTTCCGTTAGATCTTTATCATTAAATAGATTAAAATGTGCCTCCGGTGCGAAATTTTATGATTGAGTGGAAGTGCGCTTCTTTTATGTTAGAAAGGGCCTTGATCTATTTCTGGGTCAGCCATCCATTCTGGTTTATTCTTTGACACAATTTCTTCTCCTGACTTTCTAATTTGGATATGAAACAAATTTGCTAATTCAGACGCTCTGAGGTCATCTCAATAAACAGACAAACCTAGCCACAATAGTACATTTTGTAAAGTATATGTATTGTACTTTAATTAAGTCAAAGTTTAAAATATTGACTTGTGAAGAAACGTGATTTACTATCTGATTAAGTTATATGAAAAAAAAATTGGGTGGTGAGATATCCATATTAATATTACTTATTGGTCATTTGGTCATACAAAGTTTTATTTTATTGCATATGAAGGTCACTCGAATTCTTTTCCACTCACGTTCCAACCAGATCAGTTACTTGTTATTAATGTCATATTGAACGATGTCTGGTAAACATTCTTAGATGATGGAAAAGCAGATGCAAAAAAAAAATCATCTATTTTATTGTTTCTCCTTTATTGCAAAGTGGCGTTTTCAATCATTCTATATTTATTGTGGTTCCTTGTGCCATTGGTTTAGAAAATGTTCTGTTGCGTTTAAGCTTGGAGATTTGCTTCGTATTATGGCAATTAACCTTGTTTATTAGCGCATTCTCATAATTTGAGTGTTCCTTTTCAGGTGGAGATGACCGCAGGGTACTCTTATGGAATGTTGAAAAAGCAATGCATGGTACTGGAAAGCCAATGATCATGAAAGGAGAACATAATAGTAACATATTTTGTTTGGGATTTGACAATCATAATTCCAAAATATTTTCAGCTGGTATGTCACATTAGTTCAATACGTTGACGTATTTTTGGACTTTACAGTTCTTTTCACGTATTTTTTGTTTGTTCAATATTTACAGGTAATGACGAACAAGTTGTTGTCCATGATGCACATACGTACGTTATATATTTTTATACCCCTTTTTAACAATGCAGTCATTTTTCAATAATTTTAAGACATTTTTCCCGGTACTTTTAGGGGTGCAACATTGAATGTATTTCTTCACGAAGAAGCTGTCTATGGACTCTCCATCGATCCTCTCAATGACAACGTTTTCGCTAGTGCCTGTGATGATGGCAGGGTTTTGATATGGGATATAAGGGAGCCAAGCTCTACCGGTAGGAATTTCATCTTGCTTTCGACAGTTATGACAGTTTCAGTTTTGATTGTTTCTTTTGAAACTTTTCCACCAACGATTTCCCTTTTTATTAACCCTTGCAGATCCCTTTTGCCTGGCAAGCTATTCTTCAGCTTTCCACGCTGTTATGTATAATCCCGTAGAGCCTCGGCTGCTAGCCACAGCCAATTCTAAAGAGGGAGTCAGTTTGTGGGACGTTCGGCAACCTCGAGAGTAAGGCTGCGGGTTTTTTTGCTTCAACGTAACATTTTATTGTGTGTTCATATGGCTTTATAAAACTTTATTTTATATTTTGTCTAACAGTTGGTTAATAAAGTATGGTGGTACTCAGCCAGTTCAAAGCTGTATGAGCGTACGTTTTAATGTAAGCGGCACACAAATCCTGGCTTTACGGAGACGACTGCCTCCAATCCTGTTTGATATACACAATCCCTCTCCTAAGTGCCAGTTCGATCATCCGGGGTATTATAACTCGTGTACGATGAAAAGTTGCTGTTTTGCCGGTGATAATGATCAGGTCAGATGGTTATTTTTATATTTCTGAGATCGTTCAGTTTTAATTAACTTGCTCCAATTATTTTTAAAGGAAACTAACTTCAAGCACATTGAATTGTTTAACTTAAAATTAAAGGAATTTTGTAAAGAATGCTTTACTAAGGCAATCACTAAGTATTTAAAATAGCTTGCGTGTTTTTGTAGTTTGTGTTATCCGGCTCAGACGACTTTAACTTATACATGTGGAAGATACCACCAGAGGGCAGCGGTGATAGTAAGTTTATCATTAAATTTAAAATCATTTTAACGTTCTTAACAAGCAGTTTGCATGGTTAAATTAAACATTTGGCATCAATTTGCAACCCAGTGCACTAATTTAATTTTTCTAGTTGGATTGAAATCAACGACTTAATTATATGAGTAAAGGAAAATTAATTATATGAGCTGATGATTCTCAAATATTACAAAAATAATTTGCACTGCACATTTACCACAATCACTGATTCAGTTAAACTTAACTAAATTGTAAGAACTTTACTTGAGCATCTATTTTTAGACTTTAAAAAACTAGAAACAAAAATTATTTTTGTTCTGATAACAACTGGTCATAGGATGTGCTGTTCATTAATCAAAATTATCAGTGTTAGCTTTGTTATCTGTTAATCATGCACATGTCTGTGAAGTTATATCATAAGTTTTATATTTTTTCAAATTACTGGAATACATTTCTTCTGCATCATTGCATTAATTTACATTGATCAATCCTTGCACTTCTTTAAATTTCCAATTGCACCCCTCTTTCGAACCGATACAATTCAAAAAAATTTAATTTACAGCTGAATTAATTTTGTTAAATTGCTTTCATTGGGTGGGAGCACATTGACTTTTAAATTAAGAAATTTACTTACTGACCACTGGCGCCACCCAGCGGGCTAACAAGTGCTAATTGAAAACGCATTAGCA
>JAQGAO010004602.1:0-14878 GCA_034697705.1 Ommatoiulus sabulosus
CCAGCCACTCGCTGCCGATCTACAACGAGCAGCCAACTAATTCTCTACGATATTTCCTTGCCCCTCGGTATCATCACCAACTTCTTGTTTCAGGGCTTAATTGGTCCACATCACTCCACTGCGTGTTTTTTTTTTTTGATTTTTTAAGATGTCTTCAAATGTGATTCAAGCGGCCATGATTGAAAGCGAGAAATATCGACTGTATAAGAGTAAGTTATTTTTATACATATATTTTTTTTAAAGTCTTTTAGATGACTATAGGAAGGGGGATGCATGTGTCGTAGAGTAGGCCCATATGTTTGTTTTTTGTTTTTTAAATCTACATATTTTTTAGTAGATTTATCAGAAAGCACAAATAAATACAAAGCACCGTAACGCAAGCGGTACATTTGGGGAAGGGATGGGAGGGGGGGAGGAGGGGGATGTAGAGTGAGTACGCCAAATTCTTAAAATGAATATAAATATTAATGACGTATATAAACTCACGTCTTATTGCACCTCGTGACATTCCGTCATTTTTTGTAAAAGCGTCATAGATTTTTTCAGACTTTTGGTGGCAGCAACCATGAATTGCGGGAAAAGCGACGTTACGTGTAATTTATGGAGGTTCAATTAAGTCACTCGATAAAGTTCGATTTTTAAATTTTTGTTTAAAAAAAAATTATTCCAATTTATCGTGCTCTTTTGTAGATCAACGAGATCTCGGTCAGCTGACTCATGGGCCCAATTCATAATGAATTTACGATGTAATTGTTTTTAATTTAATTTGTTTTTTTTTAAAGCAAAGTTGAGACGAACCCTAAAATCTAATAGTTAAAAACGTCAGGAAAATTAAATTAATTCCTGGTGCGATACACGAAATAATCCGAAAAAAAATTACTAAATTAGTCGAGAGTGTATATTTTTCTTATCGAGTGGCTAATTAATAGCACGTACCTCCATAAATAATGCTTTTACAAAACTGGCGGAATTCCACGAGGTGTAAAATAAGCCTCTTATTTGGGGCTTAATTGATACGGAGCTATCGCACACGAGTAATCAATCCGACCAACGAAACAAATAAAAAATAATAAATTATAGCCCTCGGTTGATTTGTTGTTGAATTAATGAGGATCATGAGAGTAAACGTTCAATTTAATTGTTATAAAATAATGCATTATTTCTATACCTGAGCGGTCTTTGAAATAAGAGATTTCCATCTTTTTACTATCAATTTTAATATGTTTCGCCTAAACTTTTTTTTAAAAATAAACTTAAAGCCTCCCCATTTATCGCGTAAGTATTTTAATAAAACAAATCAAACCTTGCAAAAAAAATTGACTTAACCTGCATGCAGATAAAGTAAATAAGGAATTTAAACAGATTCTGACGACAAATGGACAAAATCGTGGCTAACATCACACTATACGTCAATTTTGTCGTTGAATATGAAATTTCTTTCGAGAGTGCTTTGTAAACATCGAGTAAAATGACGCTAGGGGCCATCCATAAAGGCCGTCCGGCAAAGGGGGGTATGTGGAAATGGGTCACATGGTTGGGGAGGGGGATGTGAAAGTGGTTCAAGCTTAGCGGACGTCCAGGTGTCAACTTTTGCTTAAACTGTCATCAGTTTTAGATGATAAATTCATTGCATTGGTTTTATTTTCTTGCTAATCAATTTATAGGCAAATTTGCTGATTTCATCAGCTTACATAGCCTGCATCAGCTATTAAATACATTTCTGCCCCGGTATATGGAGGAATTAAGAGTTCATTTTGGCCTTTAAAACTGGGTGGTTTGGGATTCTGTTAGGATTCTGTTTATTGAAAGCTGTGGATTTGTACAGTTAGTTCATTGGTACAGGTAGACGTAGTTCATTGTCTCAGTAATATTTGGATAAATATACATTCTGGATATGTAGCCTACTTTGCATCAAAAGTAGCAGTCACTAAACATAAGCACGTGCCCAATTCCATAAAATCATCAATAACTCAACATTCTCTTGATCACGAGAAAATCCTTGAGGTGACAACTGCAGGTATTAAGGCAACCAAACCTCAGACAAAAGCAATCATGTTAACAATTAAACTTTTAATTGTATGGATCATATGGATGATTGGTTAAAATCAGATTTTGAAATCCTTCATGGATGATCCGTTAAGTTTTTAAGAAACAGTTCATTATGGACACGTCCATGGGTGTAAATTTTGTCAGAGGAGATAGTCTATGAAAAAATTAAGGAACCCAGGAATATCTTTAATGTATACATTTTGGAAGATTTAAACTACGCGAATAAGCTACATGCACGGGACAAAGACGTTGTAAACAACTGAGAAACGAGTTCAGAAGCTGTGAAGTTGGAGAAGGAAAAGTGGAACAATCAGCTGACTGAGTGAGGGGGAGGTTGGACAGCAATTTGCCAATCGAAAGGTAGAGTATCGAAGTGGAACAACCAATCACGACACCGATTCATTCATGAAAGCAATATGGGCGTATTACTACAACGTTTTTGACAATAAAACTGAAGTGCCTTTGGAAATTCAATAACTTGTACAAGTACGTGCCATGTTTAAAAATTGAATTATCACAATACCGTAAGTTGATAAACCATACAAAAGTTACTCACTAAAATTGCGGGTTTGTGCCACTCTGTGTAAAAACACTAGGGGGTGTTAATTCAGACAAAAGCTTTAGCCTACGAATAACACTCTTGGCAGTCGCCAGTCGTGAAGTCACGTGTGCAAAATCGACCCACCTCTGTTTCAGAAATTATATTTTCAGGCGTTGGGTTCAACAATTATGGAACGGAAATGATGACGCAATTATAAACATGACACCTGCGCGTGGGCGGAAATCGTCCAAAACACATTTTCCCGCCCCGCGATCGTTAATTCGTTCCCAATGCACCTTGAGAACTTTGTCAAAAAAGTTAATTGTGACTGGGACATCGTTTTGGAAATAGGTTTTGTGGGCTCCAGTATTTTTGTCGATGACGGAGGATGAATTAGAGCGGCAATTCGGAGTTCGGACACTAGAATACAAGGGGCCATACTGTGCAAGGGGCGGACTCAAGGTACGGATTTTCTGTAACTTCTGTTAACTGGATGAAAAAGGAGCAGTACGTGGCGCCACCTAACCGTATACAATTCGACAGTCCTCGGAAATCAAAACAAAACGTGTTTCCGCCATTCAACCAGCTCATTCAAATTCGGAGCGTGTACTTCTCAAAAAGTTGTGACTGCCAAAATCCTGCTTCTGTAATAATGATGATCGGTCCGTTCTTCTTTGCTTTTGCTATGTTCACAGCCACGACAGCCACGTCGACGACGGTAAGAGCAACTTTAAAGAAAACTTTAAAAACGCTTTTCCGCAACTTTTTTAAAACAAACAAAAAAGTTTACGAAAAGTTTTCTCGTATTCGATTTTCTGTTAGAGTAAACCAGAGATCGGCGACAATTCCAAGCATTCGTTATGCAAATCCACGATCAGCTTGGTCAGCTGCTGTAAGTGTCATTTTTTGCGTAATCCTATCGATTAAAATCAATTTTATTTGTCCAGGCACGCTTTCTTCTCCCCCTTCCGCTAATCCGGAGGTATCCGATTTGTAAGAGTGGATTATACGTTAATCGGTCGAGTCTTAATTATAATAATTATCTTTAGCCTATTGCGGAGTCGCCGCCAAAAGGTACAAGATTGTCGGTGGACGGAGTGCCAAAGTCAACGAATTCCCTTGGATGGTAGGCGCAATTTGTGAATCTTATAAGTTTGAGGAATGCATGTTAAATGCGCAATAAATAAGTGAAAACCTTGAAACTTAATTCTCAAATGTAAATTAAAATCGTAGATCTGTGACCTTCGATCATACATGTATAATATATCGCTTATTTAAATCACTTTAATTTGAGGCTTTGATTTTGTGACACCCCACATTCAAGCGCATTATCTTGCGCTTGAAAAGTATATATTGAGGGTGAGAACACGGTGAATGCTTACTTTCGACGTGCTTCTTTTAGCTTCTTTTTTCCAGCTTTGGAACGCACAATGAACGCTGATATCAGCGTGATGGTCAGTGTGCTTGGTGGTGCCACTGTATACGTTATGCTAGGTGAAACATTCCGCGTAAAACCTTTCTCATGCGCATTAGCATCTCATGATGAGTGTGGGCACGTTTTTACGCTACATACTGTAGGCGGCATACAATCGATGGCTACACTTTTGACCAATAGTGATCTTTGCGCCACTCTGTGTCTTACAAATCTGCTTTCCGATTTCCAAAATTTTTTTCATAATGTTAAAAACATTCTTGAAAGCTTGTAAGCACTTCTTGTAAGCTCAGCCTGGCTCGACTAAGCTTTCTTTGTGTGCGCCCTCATTTAAAACGCATTCTGCATTCTTATCACGCTTGGTGGGCTAGTGTACGCAGAGTGGTAAGCGCCTGCAATAAGCATTCACTGTGTTCTCACCCTTAGTCAAGAGTCTCTCGGACAGAAGCTTTGTGAATCGCATTCAATATAGTCGAGATGGCACATGCGCAAAATCGACAGGCAAAAAATTCACTCGGGCAGAGTTATCGTTTTGTTTATACAAACCAGTGAGTGCATTCTTTTTGCACACATGGCTTTGCCACTGCCAAAGTGCAATTCGCAAATCTTCTGCCCGAGTACTTTTTTTTAAGATGTAGTGAAATTTTCCTCCTGAAGTACAATTGAAATGAAGTACATATTTCTGGAATGTGATACTGTAAGTAAACATGAATTTAAAAGTGAAAATGGCAATGTTGTTGAATCTGCATTGAAATTTCACTAAATACACTGTATATGTAAATAGAAAACATTTGGATAAAGGCCTTCAATTAGCATTTGTCGATATACTGTAATTAAAATTATTTAATTTCAAGTTGAATTGATGCAAAGGAAACCTTTTAAATTAGGCTGCTCTGGTTTACGACGGCGACGTTTTCTGCGGTGGCAGCTTGATTACTGATCGACACATTCTCACAGCAGCTCATTGCGTCACCAGGTATAAAGAACATCATATACTCGGCATGGAAATCGCAGCGCCATCTACGACGACTTGTTGTCAAATTAAAATGGCCCATAGTATAGAGAGTGACCAACCGAATCACGTTTTTTGTTTGTTTTAAATATTTAAAATTGTAGTTTGAAAGCGACACTTTTGGCGTCCCGCAGTCTCGATTACTCGAAAAACTCAGTTTTTAAGCACTAATTTATACCGAAACTGTACTTTCCAAAAAAAAAAAAAAAAAAAAAAACATTGTTTGGTTTCAAAAAGAAACAGTTGGTGCAAAAACCGGTTGGTGCCTTGTCTAAAAACCAATGCCTTTTTGTCTCAAACCACACCACTTTTCTTGCCCCAATAAAAATTGTTTGGTTAGTATGTGTCCCGAGTTGGTTCTATAAAAAGTCGTCCATACATATCCCAACATTTCAAAATCCTAACATTCTGTTTTCAGCTTCACAGGCAAACACAAGACCCAGTTGAAGATCTCCATGGGCCTGCACGACAAGACTCTTATGAAATTGACTGATTTGAGAACCGTGAAAAAAGTGATTGTCCACCCCGCATACAACATATACACATCCGAAAACGACATCGCCATTGTGAAACTCGCCAAAAAGGTCATATTCTCTCTGGACATCCATCCAATCTGCCTGCCCTGCGGTCAGTTGGACGTGACCGACGCCAACGTCACTGTCACGGGATGGGGGAGCATCTCAGAAAGCAAGTGCATTAATCCTACTTAATCGTTTACTTCAAAATGGACATTAATGAGACTTTTGTGTTTCTACAGGTGGTGATACTGCCAAAACTCTCCAGAAAGTCATCTTGCCCGTAGTTGCTCATGACACGTGTTTCGACGCCCTGTCCTCATTCGCTTACATCACCGTTACTAAGTCCATGCTTTGCGCTGGATTTCCCGAGGGCGGGGTGGATTCCTGCCAGGCATGTTTTGGGTTTTCCACTTTTGCTAGCTTATGCTTTTGATTCATAGGATCGCCTTTTAAAAGTTAAACTCGAAAATGTGACGATTTTTCAATTCAATGCTGAGAATCTAAACTGGGTCAGTCTGGCAGCGCAAGCAAACTGCAAGTGCTCAATTTTCGTAGCTACTATGAAAACCAAGGAGTCAGTCTAACATGATTATGTTGTATTGTAATCTACGTCTCCTTGGCCGCCATGTTGATTTCAAAAATGAACGTGTTATTTGTGATCCCAGATTGACTAAATATTTTCTTTAACAATTTCTTGTTTGATCATTGTTTTCAGGGCGATTCTGGTGGCCCAATGACGTGGCGCGCAGACTCTGGCGTTTGGCACGTGGTTGGAGTGGTGTCTTTTGGGGAGGGGTGTGCCAGGGCCAATTCCTATGGAGTTTACACCAGAGTCGGGTCGTACTTGAAGTGGATCGAGAACAACACTGCGACCAGACAGTGTTGATTTTATACATTATTTTTATTTAAATATTTCTGTGATATTTGCATTCATTGCATGTTAATTTGATTAACTTATGAGTCATTTTTTTGTATTTTCAACTTCATAGCCAACCAAATAACTCACGTAATATTTAAATTTATCGGTTTTGCGCGATTTTACAATTTTATTAAAACTTTTTCATGTCTTATTTAAAATTCCCGCGCTTTCACTTTGGCTCCTGGACTGGCTGGCTTGCTGCCAAGTAAAACGGCTTCGTTTTACTAGGTCATAGAGCGATCAAAAGTCAAGATAAGTTTTTTTCAATATAAGAGACGGTTTTAGCGCTAATAAGATATGCTCGAACAAAATACTGTATGTGATAACATTAACCGCTAATGAATTGTTTTTATAAAAGCCGCCGTACGAAATGTACGGTCTGGCGGTATTGCTTTCGGTAATTCAGATTTGTGCGTTACTTGCTAATGCTGAACGAAGAATTCTGTATTGCCGAAAACTGGTAACATTCTGTCCACAATGCCTTTGAGCCGAGGGGTCGCTCAACCGGGGTTAATCTCGTACGCCCCTTGCCTAATCCATAATTAATCCATAGTTAATCCCTAGGATTATATCCCACTTTGCACGTGACATTTCAACGCATTTCTACAGAGCCCGTTATAGGACCAAACAAATTTTATTTTTTTCCGGAAAAAAGGCTATTTTAGCCTCAAACACGTGTCCCCTTAAATGTTATGGGACGCCGTACGCCATGGCTGATCCTGGTTAATCCCATTGTATTGTATGGGATTAGTCTAATCTCGTAAACCATTTCGACCATTGAGCGACCCCTCGATAAACTCCCTTCGAATTTCCATTTCCCTTCCTCCATTCCTGTCTAAATTATCATAGAAAAAGGTAGAGAGAAAAAAGGCAGCTGAGAGCGCCACCTATTCATGAAGAATTCAATGTTTTGTTGAAATTATTCCCCTTAGCGGTCTACGTGCGACTAAAATTTCGTTGAATGGTCGTTGGCCCGCAGCTGCCCTTTTAGGCGCTCTACTTTAGGGTCCTTCGCTCCCTTTAAGGTGAACTTTTATTGTGTTTTTCAAACTAATATTCGTTATAAGCGGCCATGATGGATTTGACGTTGATCCCATTATAGGGGCACGACTCACGTCGCTTAATTTCGCCGGTGTGATAATACGATACGTTAACTGTATTTTGAACAGCTGAGAGTAAACCCAAATAATCCGATAACGGGACTAAATCCAAAAATAAAAGTTCCGACCAAGGTTATTTGGGTACAAAAAGTGTACGTAATAAGGACGAATCCTTATCTTCGCAATTTGGGTCATGGATCTAAGTAATCTTTAACATGCGAAAAGTGTGTACATGTACTACATGCTTAAATAAGTACACAACAAAGATTATTTTATGGTTATTTACATTTATTTATTCGTGAACACCATTTATGTACTTTTCCTAACATTATTGATTTTGGAAATTTTAATATCGAAATATTAAAATTTAAAAAAAACAATCTCAGGAAAAGTAAATAAATGGTGTTCACACAGCCTCGGAATAAGCTCGTACTTTATATTGAAATAAATTGTTCCGTGACTTTCTGGAAACCCTGTATATATATATATATTACAAATATTTTCATCGCGGTGTAAAGGTTTTTGTAAAATTTCTTAAAGTTTTCTCAAATTTATTTTCAAATTCAAATTCTCCAAAATCGTATGCCCATTTTTTTTGAAGTAGAGTGTTTGAAAAATTGTTGTGAGAAAAATAAACGTTTTGTTTTAAAAAAAAATTGCTGAGTTTTTTTATTTATTTAAAAATTCTGCCGTTTTTATTTTCAATTTCACATTTTTTTTTCTATTTTCAAATTTATTTTCAAATCTAAATTATCCAAAATCTAAGAATGCAAATTTGAAAATAGTTTTAAATACTTGTATGCCCATTTTTTTTTTTTTTTTTTTTTTTTTTTTTTTTTTTTGTAAAGTTTTTGAACAATTTTGAACAAAAATGCTGTGGTTTTTTTTATTTATTTAAAAATTTTACGATTTTTTTTTTCAATTTCATAATATTTTTTTCAATTTTCCAATTTATTTTCAAATCTAAATTATCCAAAATGTAAGAATGTAAATTTAAAAATAGTTTTAAAGACTCGTAAGCTCATTTTTTAAAGTAAAACTTTTAAGAAAAATGTCGTTATTATTATTATTTGGAAAATATTTGATTTTTTTTTAACAATGGACGAGTCGTAATTTCGTAAATTTAAATATTATTTTAAGTTCAGCAATAACTACAGCAAGAATGATTAGATTTAAATATTTCGTACATTTTTCGTCGTACATTTTATTGACTCAAATTATTGCTTATCGTTTAATCAGAATATTTTGAAATTTTATGAAACTGAAAAGAAATACAGAAAAAAAAACATACGTCTTTTTGGCCGCCATATTGATTCATAAATTCTCCGTGCTGTCAGATCGCGAAGCTCTATAAAACTCGCAGTTTCCCTTCCGGATTGATGCTCCAAATCACTGACGCTGTTATATATGCGAAGTGAATAAAAAGCTTTTATTCGGTTATTATAAGACTTCTTTTTGTACGTAAATGTACAATTTGTACCCAGCGTATTATTATATTCACGGAATTTAACCCAGGTTCTCTACTCGACATTTGCCATTCAAATACGTGACGAAATGAAGCTTTTATTCATCCGAATTCATCACCGCGAACCTTCGCATTTAATATCGGCCCATATAAACATAATCGATTTTGTATTTTAATTTCTAGAAGTAATCGAGTAGACCTAACATCACATCTTCGATATCCAGCGTCCATAGCCCTTGCCCCGCCGTACGATTCGAAAAAAAACAACGAGCGCCATTTTACGCGTGCGATTCGAAATTCAGTCTCGCGCATGCGCGTGTCGTGGATTTCCATATTTCATCGTACATTTTCCGTTTATTCCGTTCAGCTCTACTTCGAACGAAGGACGTTTCGCGGCTCTCTCTGCTTTCATTTCTCGTACGTCTACCCGAACGAACCAGTCGCTGCTTTTTACCTTTTCGGAAGGTTTATATTTCCGGCCGTATCTTCAAGCGTTCGACCCGAATTTTAATCAGCGAAAATGTCCAAGTCAAACAACGACGAATCTGGGTAAGTTTTCACTCTAGTTCTTGGAATCTTATCTTTTGAATTCGAATACCAAAAAACATTATTCGAATCGTTCGAACTTAGGCTTAAATTCTCTTCCATGATGTTTCTCTATTTTCATCGTTGGTTCAACTTTAATTTTATGGCCTGTTTACGTTTGCATCAGCCGGTAGCTCAGCTGTTAAATAAATACAAAAGCGAAGGTGATATAAAAGCGGAGGAGGATGACATAATCGTATTCGAAAAAAAAAAAAAAATTTCGCGGAACAGGAAGGAGGTACATATAGAGAAGTAATGGCGTGTGAGGAAGCCCAATTTTGAGGGGCAACTTCTGAAATAATTGCTGATGCTTCGAAAAATTATAATTGATATACGACCCGGCCTGAGAAAAGTCATTAGAACTCGGGCTGGAACTGGTTTCGATTTTTGTTTCATTTCTGGATGTATAAAACTGTTCTTTTAAGTTCAATGACACGAGTGATGGCTTATGTTGAAACAAAAATGAACCTTAATATGACCTCCGGAATTCAGAATTCGTGGCCTTGATTGTTAAGATCTAATCGTTGTTGAATAATAATTCGTTACTCGACGAGTTTGATGAGTTTTCCGTTGAACAACGAGCTTCGATCGGTGATCTCAACGTGTGAGGTGATGTGGAGAAATCTGAAAAATTTCTACGAGTCAGAAACCTAAATTTCACCTGATGTATAACGTGATTGCAATCATTAATCGTAACTAAAATGCTTGTCCGAGTTTTCCATTAACCAGCTCGCCATCATCATCATCATCGATGGTTCTCGCGTGAAAAACTGTGTATTTCATCATTTTCATGCCTCGAAGCTGTCGTTTAATTCTTCCATGGAAATACAACAAGCAAACGCTATTTGATTAGTGAAAGGCAAACGGAAGACAGTGGCGTCTCGGAAATTAAAATAATCATTCTGTCGCAGTGATCGCTACTCGGCTTCGACCGTAAACGACGATTAATTTAACGAGCGATTAGCGAATCCTCGACCGAGGATCAATATGGTTCCTCCTATGACCTTAAATGACCTACATTCGGAGAAATTCGCGTCCCTCTTCTCGCTATTGATTTTCGGGACCTAAATAGCCAAGCAAGTCTTTGGCGTCAGCATCGCGTGCTCACAAAATTGTGAAAGGCTCGATCTTTTAACATTATCTTTTGAGCGATCTTTTTTCCATTGATGAGAATTTTAATCTAGATAGTCATCGCAAGAGCGAGTAATTTACTGATGCTGGAATCGTCCAGATTTGAGATCTGCATCAAATACGGGCTAGCATGACGATCTTAATGGACGATCCCTCTTAATTGCTGCGGGGATGGACATCTAATTAGAAAAAAGTCTTTCGTGAGTGTTTTATGTCAGCCAATTTGAAGAAAATTACCAGGCTTCTAACATTAGGGTCAAGCAAAACAGATATCGATAGGTCTATATAAGAAGAGATGTACGTTTGTGGTTTAGTGGGCGAAAAGTTGTTCCATGAAGCGCCTTTGCTGAAGTGTTATGGGGGCGCTGCGGTCATGATTCGTTCATTAATTGGACCTACTTCGTCGTAAGCTATAAGAAATACATTAGAGCAGTGTTTCTCAACCTTTCCACACTCTTCTTCCCCCCCCCCCTTCCCTCCTTTGTGGACCGTTTAAAATAGAAAAAAATATTTCGCGGACCGCTAAGGTAGAAATACAAACCATTATCAGAGTTCTCCCAAAAATTTCATATTCAACTTCCCTGATTTTCCAGGTCTTTTTAGAAAAAGTTCCTGACCGATGCCAATATTATCCTGCATGCTGTTGCAAAAACGACACAGTGAAATATCCAATATTTTGAAAAAATTACTAATGATAATATTGACAAATTTTGAAAATTAACGTAGAACATTTGTGAAAAACTTTACGACATGAGAAAATTTGGAGAATTTTACAAATTTGTCTTCGGAAATGTAAGTTTTGAAAATTCGTTCTCGGAATGTCGTAATCTGTCCTCGAAAGCAGTTGAAAAATTTCACATTTTGCTTGATTAAGCTTCAAAATCTTGTAAATTTGTACTTGGTAAACGCCATTTCTGTAGCATTTTTCTAAATTACAAAATTACAGTATATTAAAAATATCGATAAAACCGCAATATTTTATCTCACAAAACTTCAAACATTATGTTTGGGTTATACAGTATAGTTCAATTCTACGCTTTCATAGCAGGGAATTGCATTTGGTTTTACGCAAGAGGTTTCGTTCTTTTTACTATTTTTGATTTTATAATTTCCACATTTGTCTTTGCACATGTAAAGTATGTATAATGTTTATAATTTTATTTCACGTAATACAGTTGGTAACGTTTGACCTAAGTATTCGGCAGTTGATGACAGCTTAATAGAGAGTGTCAGCTACCCGGCCTTCATTAACGGGTAGCTGACACTCTCTAATAATTAGCGATAACGATGGCAAGAAGCGCTCGAAACTCGTTTTAATCGACGATTAAAGTAATCGGAATTTGTAACAACTCATCAGTGGATCACCGCTGATTTTAGCACGTACAGCAGTTATCAGATTGTATCGTGTAATTAATGTACGAAAGGTATCGCAAAATAAAGCCCACCAGAAGCGTGACTTTGGAGCTGGTTGCTGATAAACGTGATGAAAATCAATTTGTTCTTGTCACCATTTTTTTCGCACTTTCGACGTTGATCAATTGGCTCGTTGATGCCGAGATGCGCTAAATTCTCATTAGCTTAATCAACGATTTACACGAACTTCGATTTACTCTCTTTCCATGCCTTTGAATATAACAGGGTACCCTCAGACCTGAAAAACCTGGAAAAGTCAGGGAACTTGAAAATGTCTGGAAAGGTCAAGGAAGCATGACTTATTTTGGAAAAGTCAGGGAACTTGAACGTATTCATGTTCTCACAATCCAAAATGAATGCTTCTACGCAATTAAATCAAGGAGCAAACTTTTTAAAATTTCCCCAGTACAAATTTACCACATTTTCAGTTTTTTCGAGGATTAACTTACAAATTTTAAACCTTTTCCGAGTACAAACTTGCATAAACTTTCCACGTTTTTCTAGTACAAATTTGCAACAGCAAAAATATACGTTTTTCGAAGACAAACATGGAAATTTCTCGAAGTTTTCCGAGCACACATTTTCAAATTTTTCAATTGTTTTTGAGTATACAGTATAGATTTTTAAAATTTTAAAGATTTTCCGAGGAGAAACTACCAATATACTTAATCTTTTCCGAATACGAATTTTCAAAAATGTTCATGCCGCCTTTTCCGGCCGAGTTCAAATTTCCAATACTTTCCACTATCGAATAAAAATTTGTAACCTTTTCCAAATTTTCTCACGCTATAATTATTTAAATTGTAGAAATTGTCCTATACTTAATTTTAAACTTGTGTGAAAATTGTCTCCTTTCTATTTTTCAAAATCGTGGATAACGTTGACACATTTCAATTTTGACATTGTCATTGGTCAGGGAATTGGTTTAAAAACCTTGAAAAGTCGGGGAAGTTGGATATGAAACTTCTGGAGGAACCCCGTATTAATAATAAAGCTCGCTTCAAATCTACGATTTCGTTAAGCGAAATTTGATACAATGCACGATGATAATCGTTCGACGTGTTTTAATTCGTATAAAAGCAGTCGGTACCGGTACTAAAATAGAGCCGAACAAACACAATGTTGAAATGTTATACTTTTTGGCAGCTTGTACGTATAGCGACGTCAGTTACGTCAGTATGAAAAGTCAGTCACTTAGTTGGTTATGAAAGGCGCGATACGGCATGGTGATGATGGATTAGTATATAACCTTGACTCCGCCATGTTGACATTGACTCTCGTTTTTGTTGGATATGCGCCTTATGGGAGGCGTTTTTCATCAATTTGTAAATGGCGGATGACGATTGCCGATGGGCCGTGGACACGCGATTTTAACAGCGCATCGGCCAGTACCGTGGAGACCAATTCGTGTGTGCACTTAGCGTATTTTGCACCTTGACTTTGAGAAAGGTGAGCCCATCGTCCGCGCAAGCGCCGTGTGCGTGCGTGCCGTTCAATAATCGAGAGAGTCGTTTTTCTACGATAAATAGTAGCCTATACTTAGTTTTGACGTCCGTGACCGTTTCGCTGGGGAGTGAAGCGGAAACGCCACATGTTCGGCAACCTAGATTGTCGCCAGAGAGATGGGGGTGTGAAGACCATTTTTTGTCCGCAAGGTTTGTTGGCCGTGCCCCCACCCCCTCATGTATATAACCTATGTACGCAGACTATTTCATCGGGTTGATAGATATTCTACGAAATTGACATTATCTAATTTATTGTATATTTCAGTATTTTTTTGCATTATGTGCATGAGGAATAATAAACACTGGATTTCATATTCCGATTTTTGTTGTTGTTGAAATGGCGACCATTTTAAGTATTTCTCAAACATTATATGCCTATGCTTGCGTGCAGGATGCAGAAAGATTTAACATAATTCAAAAATACTGAAATATACAGTTTGAGCCGGGTGACATTAACCATTAGATCCCACGGTCACCACGTGGTCACCACGCACTGTTTGGTTGCTTTTCTGTAAAGTACTATTTAAGGCGTGTGCTTAAATTAGGGGTGTGATTATTTTTTGGTCAGGAAAACTAAAGATGTTCACGTAACGTTGACCGTAAAATGTTAGCAAGAGAATTGCACCTCTAGGAATGTTAAATACATATTTGGCTTTTTGGCTTAGTTACACCATATATCCTTTCCAAACCCAGTCGATTTGAATGAATTTGCATGCATAGATATGTAATGACGTGACTGATGCAAAATATTTCAAAGCCCCGAACGTTTTGAATACGTTTTCTATGTTATATAAAAATGAAAAATCTGCTATATGGAAATTATTCGCAAGCCCCGTGTGCAGCTTTTGTGTATATTTAAGACCGGATAAGTGGAAATCACGCCTCGTAGTCTTTAACGAATCTTTGGCAGCAGTCAGTACGGAGCATTTACTTAAAGCGGGATAGGGAAAATTCCCGCTTTTCATTATATAGAAATATTTGGCAACAGTGAGTGCGATACCGTGTACATGTGCATGAATTTCAATGTACCAGAATTGACGAAAATCGTGTCTTTCATTCCACACTTAAGTATTAAACGGAGATACTTTACTGCAGGGTTTCTTAACCTTTTCATCATCATGGACCACTCGAAATATTTAAACAATCTGACGGACCCCTTACAAACTTAAGTGTAGGGCAGGTTTATTATACAGGGTTCCCCCAGAAAT
>JAQGAO010004603.1:0-14877 GCA_034697705.1 Ommatoiulus sabulosus
TGTTCTTCAGTGACTTTGCCTGATTCCTGTGATGTGCTACGGTAGGCACTCGCCCTAGACTACACCCCTGGCCCTGTAAAGCACCAAAAGGCCGGGCGAGTGCCTCACAAAGGTAATGGAGGACTAGAAAGTTCGATTGATGCCGAAACATCTACACAAGTATGAATGCATTGGGAAGACAGCTCAGGTAAAACAACGACAAAATTGTTCCATTCGAGTAATAAACTGGTTATGGGTCTGACTTTTTGCCACACCCTGTTCTATCAAATGCTAAGAGCATTACCTCCATCAGCACACTGCCTTTCAGTAATTTTTGATTCCACTTATTTTTTTCCATAAAAAGACCATGAATTCATTTCTCATTCGATCCTCGATAGTTATCGCATTTCTCTATTTGCCGCATGGATTCTCTCAGATTTGGGCACCCATGCGTAAATTCTATCATGACTCCATGAAGTTGTACATGTACACTGTAAATCGACGGGGGAAAAACAATTCTCAAAGGAATTGGTTCCTTGAAATTTCCACGGCAAAGAGCTGAGCGCAGCGCAAATGCAGCGTTTTCTGTTCGAAGAGTAGCCTAATGTTTTGGAGAAGGTTTTACGTGTGAATCCTTTTTATCCTTTTAACTTAAACTTACGTAAACTGGTATTTGAAGCATACGCTGTATAAGTTCATTCAGGAACTATTTCAGTTCCGTATAAATAAATTTATTATCATGTAACATTGTTAACGAGTGACACAATAGTTTTACAAAGGAAATTGATTTTTGTTTAAAAGTTCATTTGCAGTTAAGCATACAACGCGTATTTCATGCGCAATTCTTACAAGGTACGACACTGATTTCAATTTAGACGGTATCTCAGAAATACCCTATTTGTTCTATCCGTACACTGAACGATTTGTGATTTGAGAAGGTAAAATCAATATTGTAACAAATAGGGATAAGATTAAGAAATACGAGTATTTTATTTATCGAGTAATCTCACTGTAATACTTGTTAAGCATTGGTATACAGGATTTCTTTTTCTTTAATGGAATGGAAGCCCTTTATGCAAGGGCTTCAATATCTTCTGACTGCTTTTAACGCTGAAACATCTATGTTTTGACCGTCGTTGTATTTAACCATGATAACCCCCCTTTCCACCGTAACCACCCTTTCCACCGTGGCCTCCCTTTCCACCGTAGCCTCCCTTTCCACCGTGGCCTCCCTTTCCACCCCAACCACCGTGGCCTCCCTTACCACCGTGACCCCCCTTTCCACCATGACCATGACCATGACCATATCCAGGGTGAGGGCTGTAGGAGGCCCTTGCTGCTGCAAGCTCCAATTCTTCTTCAGGAGTGGACTCCTCAATTAGTACACGTTCTTCATTATCATAATCAGGACTGTAATCGCCGGCTGCTACACCTTCGTCATAATCTAAATTGCTAGAGTAATCCAATGATCCTGAGCCTTGAAGGCTGTAGTCACCGCCTGTGTTCGCAGAATAAGGCTGAATATTGCCGTAATAATAGTCACCATCTTTACATGAAAGTAGAAAAAAACATGTATTAAACCATGCGTGAAGATAAAACTCAGAATTTAAAGTAGACCATGTCTGGTTTGAAGTAGCCTACTCTTTCAGTTTCTAAACTATCGATGCAGGTGATGCTTGGAGAAATTTGGACATTTTGTTTAAATCATGTTTGAAATTTTCACAAGGAAAAATGTCCTAGCGTTAGGTTTATCGATGAATAATTTGTTTATGATATAGCATAATGTTTAAAATTTATCCAACTTTTCGAGAAGTTTTTATTGAATTTGATGAGCCAAAACGGATTCATTGATTTTGAAACAACATTTTTGATTAAACATCTGTATGATATACCAAATCGGACCTTTTTTTATTCAAAAAATAGGAATATAGTCCTGCAATCCTGCATTATTGGGCCGCACATTTGTTATATTAATAATATAACTTACCAAAGGTGCGTCTTCTGCTGTAGTAATCGATTTGTGGGCTATTACCACATAACTTTTGGCTGATTCTTGGTGGTGGAAGCTGGCATTTAGGATTTGATAGACCAAAGCTCATGCTAAACGAAAAGGGATCAGCATACAAACATTGTTGTGGTCCTGTGAAATCGTCATCGGATTCATCGTCGTCTTGGCCACAGAGACCGCAAACTCTATTTGCCCACAAGGTTGTAACCTGTAAATTATGTCATGCAGAGGTCATCATTAGAATGGTGAACCTTTCTGGACATGTTGGCAATAGTTTTCACCGTTTCGGTTTTGTATAACTTTGAAAGCTAGTAAATTACCCTTATCGTAGCGTCTTCTCCGTCAAATGCAATACTGACGCCAACTGTAGGTAACTTGATCACTAGACGTGGGCCTCTTGTCAATATCAAGGCGAGAACAGTGCCTTGTGCAGTTTCGTCATTGGCTTTCAGAATGATGACTTTTTCGTCGGTTGGTTGAACGACTTGACCATCGATCTCCACCTGGAAATCTCCGCTGTATCGTCCTTTGGGTTTAACGTCGATTACGTGAGATAAGACATGTACTCTCATTTTCTGCAACATGGCATAGTTGAGAAACCAACGATTAGCACTTGCAAATAGCCTCAAATCGAATCACGTTCTCGTTGCCCGTAACATCTCTTAATTACCTTCAAATTGCCACCAGCATTAGCCATGGTCACTGCGAATAAGTCCTCTGGGGAGCAGTCTTTGACGATGACGTGATAACAGTCGCTAAGGTAATGCCTGAATGTGGTGTTATCAAAAGTATTTATGTGCTTGCCCATCACTTCGCAGGAGGCTGCAAAAATACAAATACCATACTGCAATAATATGATAATGTGTGCACGTAAATTGTGTATTGCTGTTGTTAGTATGATCTCTTACAAGTCATGATGATGTAAAGAAATGAGTAATGTTTTGAAATTCTGTGAAATTTGTGAGTTTTTGTTAAGATTTTGTGCTAAAAATGTTGGCGTTAATTTATACATGTATCTAGCCTATCTATAGTCTTGGTAAGCCTTCTAGACATTTCTATATCAACCACTTGATCTCTGTCATAATCCCATGACCAAACTTCATAATTGTTGCATTATTGCGCAAGAATTATTGTAGGCCTATATGATTTTTATTGGAAATGAGATTGTTGGCCATATCTTTAATACCACTTGTATCATTTTGTAATTGGTGATATAATAGATTTAGCTAAAATAACCCATGTACGGTCTCCTGTCTTTTGCTTCCAAGACTTTCAACTAGTTGAGCAAAGCGATTACTTTTAGCATAGTGTAACCTACATGTGGCTGCTGCTTTGGTTACTTACGAAGTATATCTCCATCGGTGATATCATCCAAGAATTGATACAGAAGGCTGTATTGCGTAGAAACTGAGTAAACGTAAGGGAGGACATCGGCAATGTAAACTTTGTCGAAGAAAGTGTTTTCTTTTGGTTTATACAGTTTCAGGTTGACTGATTGAACTTCATCATTGAGAACGCCCACTATTCGCAAACGCCCTTCTCCGTTGTCCACTCCAATTGGATTGTTACTCATTTGTGGGTAGAACATGCTTTTCAGGAAAATGTCTGCGTGAGCCGTTAGATTCTTCAGCCCCGGCGGTAACTGAAAGTCAACGATGTTTAAGTTATTGATAATTCCTCTCAATTTGCAAAATCGTGTGCTATAGCCAGGATGAATCTTACTTTGGTAAATTCCACGTCGGCAACCAATTTATTTAGAGAGCTGAATTCCAGCCGAGATTTAATGCAGGCATCGGTCAGTTTTTTGCCATTAGCAACGTCTATCTGGCATTGCTTGAAATACCATTCGTTCTTCTCGCTTTCCAACCGTTGTTGCTCCTTGGACTTTTCTAACTTAGCCTGTTGGGTGAAGAAGGATAAGCGATTTAAAACATACGTCGTTCTAATGCAGTATGATTAATGTCCTCTTGCTCGATAAACTTTTGTTTTGCAACTTGCAATGAGTTCAAGAAAACAATACAGTAACTAACAAACTTCTTAATTGATATCGCGCACGAGCCTGGACTTTTGTTCAAGTGCATATTATTTATTACGGCTGACACTTGCCTGTCCACTCATAATGCTAGGTTCATACCTTGATCGTGATGGTATTGCTCGATGGACACTGTGGTCCCCAGCTAACTTGGACGTTGGCTTGGATAGGTTGGCCTGCTATTGGGCTCATCTGACTATCGTAGTCACAAGGTACTTCTGGGTATTTAACGGATGCGGTGGTGCAGATCTTAACGTAGCACGAAAACAAATTATATTAGACATGCTATAGAATGAAAACTCGTTTGTTTTTTCGTACATGTAACAGTTTCCGAGAAAAAGACTTAAATGCATAAGTTACCTTTAAGCCACGGTCGCTGTGAGCGGTGATGTTTTCAATTTCTATCGTTAATGCTAAGATATCGTTCAGAGTGGACCTGTCTCGTTTGAATACAAGGTCGGCGGCAACTTTGGTTGTATAAACGCCATAACCGATGGCTTTCACTCTCAAGTGATACTCAGATTCTGCAAAACAAATCATGGTTTGCCGATTTCATAAGAACATTTCCACGTTGGATTGAAATCACAAGACACGTTGATGCGTTAAAAATCAGCACGTGATCGTGCATCGTGCATTGACTTACTGTCGTGACTCGAGCTCATTGAAGAAATTGATGCAATGGTTGCGGATTCACCCTCTCTGGTCTGGGAGGAGTATGGAAGATAAACACCAGGGGATTGTGCCTCTTGTTGGTCGGATGCACCGCGGTATAGTTCACTATTGTACTTCCATGGCGACTTCATGTACGGGGTCAAGCTTTTGTTGTATTGCTTATTGCTGTAGTAAAACTGATTGCCAGTTTTGTAAAACTGACTACTGGAATCGTAATAAAAGTCGTCTTTCTCATCATCCTCTTCGTCGTCGTCGGCATCGTTTTCATCGATGTTTACGCTGGATTTTAATCCTTGTCTGTAATAATACCAGGGAACGTCTTCGGTGTTCTCATTGGGCGATATGTTTATGTTGGAGCATCGCTGGGGAAGGGTGGCGTATCCAGTTATCACTGGCCAAAATCCTCTCTTGGATTTCATGCTATGTAGCACGAGGCTCTCACTCGGCGATGGAAGGTATTCCCATTCTGCCAATACTTGAACCTGTGAGAAACAATTTTGGGTTTTACTTGAATGGTGTCGAATCGCAACATTGGCCGCAAATAGTCATCCAGCAATTATCGAAGAAAATCTGTGAATGCAACCGGTATGAATGTTTGAAGTACAGTAGCCTATGTTTCTTACCGCTTTTCCTTTGTGTCGATCAGCTCGGATGAAGACCTCATACTTGCGGGCGTCAAACTCAGAAGACACCAAAAAGGTGGCCAAGAACGGGATCAAGCCATCGTACTCGTTCAAATCGGACAAGAAAGAAGTCTGGTCGGTCCAGTCATGCTCACTGGTGGTCTTCAGTACTAACGGGAATCCTGGCAATTTATGGCCCAGATCAATTTCTCTCTGCAAGTGCAAGGAAGTGAGCAACGTGGTCAATCGCAAGTAGAATTAAGGTCAACGGAACGCGCGCTCGAGATTCTCGCTGTCTTACCAATTCCGGTTCTGGGTCAGTGTGGATCACCTTGGATTCCCAAATTTTCTCACTTCGAGAAACACCTGGCAGTGACTTGACTATCGAATAGGGCTTGACTTTGTAATGGAAGATTTTCGGTGAAGGGTTGCTCATTGGATGGCGTTCCGAGGAATGCAGAAGCTCGAAGTCGACTTTGCCCTTCAGGATGTTCACGTCCAGTTTGGCGCTTATTGGGGGTGCGATGTAGGTGGATGTGCCCAGCCCAATAGCGGCGATGACTTTCTTGAAGGGATTGTAGACTCCCTGTCGCATCTCCAGTCGAGTGTGAATACTGAAAATAGGCAAAGACTATAGTCCAGGAAAAAGTTCGGAATGGACAGTGGTCGCCTGCACAGAGTCAGCGCATAATTATCGATCTTTAACACGATGATGTATACTTACGATGGCCTTACGTCCGCCAAAATCTGAACACCATGAAGAGGGGCTGTGGGGTTGAATTTCACGGAGATTTGTCCTTGTAAGCGAATAATGGTCACCAACGCAACTTTAATTACCGTGGGCACACCAATAATACTCGGGATTTGTACTTTCACCTCCAGAGGAAGTGCGACTTTGGTATACTCGAGGGGAATTCCCTCACGGATGGCGTCGAGGGTAAGTCCTTGATATGATCCTATTAAAAAAAAAACGAATTGTAAACTTCTACTGCGCCTGCTACACGATTTATAAATCTTAAAAAAAATAATGAGTAACTGATTACCTGATTTGACGTAGTTAATGACATCTCGATAATCTATTGCGACCATACGTGCTTGAGTGTCACCGATTTTCGCATATGCGGAAAAGAAGAAAGGATCATCATCAACCGTTTCCAGTTTTAGCTGAAATTGATATGAAATAAATTAGTTTTTATTCGCTTAATTTCGCTGATGGAATACGAGGTAACATGAATCAGCTGATTTGCACAGCTACTAACCTTGCCGTTTATCGGAGATCTGTTCTTATCTGGAACTTCCGATTCAGGCATGAAGAGATCTTCGATTGAGTTGACTTTATTGAATGAACCGACTGGTCCCACCAGTCGATTTAATACTGCCCCTACTCCTCTCAATCTCATGCCAACCTGAACACATTATACAGTAAGAACGCGTGTTAATAAGTGTCCAAAAAACTGATACTAACTGAGCATATGCTAATGGTGAATGTCAGCTTTGCTTTACCCCTCCCCTTTTTTTTACACATTTATGATGAGATGTAATAATCATTTTTTCGTGAAATTTCGTTAAACACATTCTTTGATTACCTTGAGTGGACTGACAGAGAAGCCACCAGCAGTGATATTAAGGCTAGCTGTAAGTCCTTCTGGAATAACGGAGGAGTTTGATGTGACCACACTGAGCACGCCTCGAGTGCTAATTCCAAGATTTTCTGAAAACATCCCGGTCAATATATTTCATTAGCTATGTTTGTCGAGACAGAAAATCTTCGTTTGAAAAATTTCTTGCACATTTTTTGAAAAATGCTACTCTTTCTTTCTAAATTACGTCTTATTTTGTTTCATATTTACCAAAGATTTGACTGCTTTCCCATAGATTGGATCCCGTGATACCATTGTCATTCTCTTCATCTAAAAAGGCCATTAATAATTCTGCGTTGTTGGCGCTTTTGGAAATAAACAGTGCGTTAAAAATGATTGTTCACTTATGGTCATCTGCCATGGAGAATATAAATCGGTCATGAGCCATCTACTTTACTTACATGTCTTTCATGCAGTAATGCGTAGTGTTCGACAAACTATCAAATGTGCTGTAGATGTAGCCTTGGATATCGTCACTCGGCTCCTTGTCGGACCAAGAAACTATCCGTCGGAGATCATCCAGATCAGGCTTTGAGGCCAAGATTACGCGAAGAGCGGCAATTCGGACTGATTTGGGATTATCCGTGTCATAAAATTCGCCTTCAGCGATATCCATAGCCTTAAAAGTTCAAAACATTTGGTGAAGGTCGCGTACGTTAAAGGTGAAGATTTTTCAGGAAATTATTTAGAACTGATTTTATAATAATTGAATTTCATGTGAATTGGTTTACGGCATTAATTCGTGGATTGATTACCACTTTAAGTCAAGACAGGCAATTCCAGAATCAACTTATGCCTTTGAAAAACAATTGGGCAATTCTCTCTTTTCTCCAATTGCATTTATTCAGCATTTCCAAAGATCGTGAATGGTTGATTGGGGAAATGCAGGAAATATATAGGAGTTGTATTTTCCTTTGAAGTAATCAGTTTCTTTAATAATTTACCTCTTCAGGAGCGAATTTGGCGATGGCTCTCAGGGCACGCAGGGCGCTAACTTGGACATCTTCGTCTTCAACCAGAACTCCCTCCGCAAAACCACGAATTAAATCAATGGCAGCTGGCAATTCGGTGAGTCCTAATGCTCGAAGATACAACATCTGAAGTCCCTTTGTGGGACTTTCGAGCAGACGTGCAGACAGATCCTACAAATGTTAAAAATATAGTGATCGGACAGTACATTGTATATACAGAACATTGTGAACCATCTAAAGTATGTACTACATGTACATTTTCTGTATGGCTAAGGAATCTAGAGAATCTTACCATTAAGTATTTCCTCTCAACCTCGGCGGGGCATAGATTTTCAATGTATGGTGCTGTTGGCACTGATGGAATATCGTCTTCAGCTCCATCGCATGCCTTTCCTATCAGGATGGCTGCACTGAGCACGGCCGTTTTAAGCAGTTGGGAGTGCTCCTTGGCAACGTTGCTGTCTGCAATACTCTAAAAGCAACAGTTCGTTCATATTAAACACAAGCTTCTATTTTTTTCTGTTTTGAAGGTGTGACAACAATTGCTACAACATCAATAACCTTCTTAAGCTGTATATAGGAAACGAATTGAAGGGCTATACACGTTACCAAAATCATTCATGCTAAATATTAACAAGCATTAGAATTGGATAGAATGACTGACAACATTTGCCTCTATAGCTGTAATTACAGGTGACACGTATTCTCTATGTATGCGAATGCTCACCAAAATTTGTGTCACAATGTCTTGGGTTGGTTCGAAAATGTTTGTTGGCATGGATTGCACTACTTGTACCGCCCTTTCGCCGACGATCACTCTGCTTTCGACGAGGTATTTCAAATGAAGGATGGCAGGATAGCTTCCTGACATTCCCAGGACATCGATACAAATCTTGCTGCAAATAAACTATGCCTTCAATACCTCCTATCGAAAATAGGAATACATGTAAGCTTTTCGTGCAAGTTTTACTCAGACCAGACTTACGATTGCACATTTCCGGGCAGAGGTTGAGGAAACGGTGTGGTGCCCGATTTCGGCCTCCCCAAGAGGCAGCCTTCGTTGGAAAATCGAAGAACTTGGTCTTTATTCATTAAACGAATTAGTCTGACCAGTCTAAGAACTTTAAGTGGGGTGTCTTCGATTGGTTGAGTGCTCGATTGCTGTTCCCTGATTTCTTTGGCGACTTCGACTAATAAAGGTACTGCCTGGAAATTTACAAGATAATTTTATGAGTCTTAGCAACCTTCAACATTTAAACGTACGAGTCGTCGATTAGCCCATAGTCAAACCTCTGTTCTTGTGCACTTGACATTCCCTCCAGCGAGCGTTTATTGATAAGTTCAACATTAATAATGAATGACTTCATTGCAGCAGTTCTGCAGTACATTAGGACTGATTGTAAGGTTTATGAGCATTTGCAATGCTGAAACAAGGGAGGTTTGACTTTTGGCGTAGTTTTGTGATGCAATATTGGTGTAAGCTAAGTACCTGTTCCACGACATCAGTTTTGTAATCGTGTAAAAAGGGCGTCATGCGTTTCTTCAGCGCATCTTCTACTCCTATGTCAGTAACAACATCGGCAGTGGGGAAGGTATACTCTAGGGTCTTGAGGATTCTCGGTGAGACTATCGATGGAATATTTGAGAAAACTCCGTCCTTCTTGACTAATTCAAATATTTGACTGGGGAAAGAACAAGTTATTAATTCGTATCTCATGTAGGTTTCATAGAAGGGAGGGGGAGGGAAAGGATGGCATAGTGTCTCATACTGTATGCATGGTTCGAACTCAAGTTTATCATGCTCATTGGTTGAGAAGGTTATGAAGCATGTGCTTCATTATATTGAGTTGATTCTCCTTTTTCTACCTCGGATTAATTACCTGTGATTTGAGACGAAATAATCAGATTCCGAAGAGTATGGTGTAAACACAGTTTGTGCTTCAACCTCTATCGATTCAATGGTCAGCTCCTGTCCAACTTTCTTGATATCGTAATCAAGGGTTAACACCACGGAGAGGGGATGCTAAATTAATTCATGGGTTTAATGATTATCATTAGAATCGGATCTTTTTATCATTTCATGAGTTTTGGCAAACCAGGGGAGATTTTTTTGTACGTTGCATTTACCTGATCATCGGAATCACAATCGGCGCACTTGTTGGGAATGTGAGTTGACCTGATCCATATTGGGGGATTATCACACTTGTGAAGGTTTGGAATCTTAGTGATGTTCAAGACATCAGCTTGTGGATGGTAGGGTGACGGGTTAGATTGAACGACGTAGCGGGTGTTGCATCGCCCACCAAGTCCACCCTGCACAAATTGACAAGTTGTGAATTTACAATCACCATAACACATCGGATGAAGACCAAGCATGCCACTCTGACAGCATACGTGGCTACAAAATATATTTTTTAATTTAGCTTTTCTCAAGTTTTAAACGTTTTCTGCTAATTTTTTTACACGATTGGTTGCTTCATTACTCGGAATTTTACGTGTAATTTTGATTTTTGAATAGGAATGCCTGGTATATTGAATGATGAAAGTATAACCGTTCTTTAAAGCTGCCAAAATCGCGGTGCAGGTGCAATTATCACAAACTTACCTCCGTTGTTCTGAACACATGGACGTCATTGATAACGCTGTCACTCTGGCCTAATAGAGAGTTTTGGTTTGAATACGAATAAGATTCAGGTGATTCTAATACACGAGGAGTAGTTGAAGGGATGCGTTTAACATTGAGCTGGTATTGGGCAACAACACCCTTCACCACATTTATCGCTGTATTAGAAAGTGTAGAAGAGACTTCCACATTTTCTACCTGGAATATAGAAAATATAACAGCTAGTGAGTAGTTTTCCCAATTTACAATGTTGTTTTTTTAAACTTAAAGCGAAAAATGGCTGGTGTTTGGATATCGTGCGGCATCGTTTTAATTTTTCGTAAATTGAAATTCAGAAATATTGCCAATAATTTATAATCGATTTCTTTTATGTGACATATTTCTTTTATTGTTTCCTGTTGCGCATTTATTGGTTTAAGCTTCAAAATTTCGTTTTGCTAAGTTAAATTTCACAATTCCGTTTTGGTTAGTTCAATTTCACCATGTGCTGAAGTTGAGAAAAGTTATCCAATTGAATTTACAATAGATGTTTTGTGTTTTCTCCGAATATGTGCTTATTTACTTATAGATAACTTAAAATTCTACTTACCCTGCCATTCTTCCAAAGAACCTTTATTGGTTTCATGAGATCGCTTGTCAACTTGCCACTTCCTGCCTGGAACTGCCAAGGAATAGCTTCTTCGTCGACTTGCTCTACGTCGTCGTTCAACGTGGCCGTCTGGACATCCTCCAACTATAGCAATTATCGTGGGGGAAAAAACTCGTCTTAATAGGACGTCGATGGTCTTCTTTGCTTCCATGCCTAATACCATGAGCTATTTACCTTGATAAGGGCCATTTCGCTGGATTTCGCTTGGATGATCAATTTGGCCTGGAGCGCAAAGCCAACTTGCCTGTTGCCAACATTGGCCGCCTTACTCAAGTAATGCGCATAGTATTTATAGGTGTACTGAGTTCCAGGTTTCAGGACTATACATTACAAACGCGTTCATTACAATAAATGCGGATATATAGTTCAATCGCTACCAAAACTGCAGCATATGGCTGCATGTACGAATGTACGGCTTCAAATTAATACTTTACTTTGTTTAAACAAATTTTATATTTAAATTTCAAATTTCACTTCAGACATTTTTGCTAATTGGTGTTAAAATAAAATGAATCGTAATTTAAAGAAAAGTGAGTGTACTTACATATAAGTTCGGCATCCGCTAACTGGGATACTGAAAATAGAATAAAATTCAGTTCATTTGATCGTGTCATCTATTGGCATATAAATTAATTTCAGTCATTTGACGGTCGATCAATTTGACTCGAATAAGTTTTTTCGGCAGTGTGAAAACCTACCAGCTAACACCAGAATCCCCAGCAAAACAACATGTAAGTTCTTCATGTTGGCTTGGTGGTGGTAGTGATCCTTCTAGATTGAGTACGATCTGTACGGTGCTTGACTTTTATATATGCCATTGAATGCCTGAACTTTGGTTTCTTCCAGTTGCTATTCACAGTTCGCTATTGAAATGCTTTCGATTGAAGAGATCATTTCCAATTTACACAAACCAATTATACATTGTTGTTTTATCCGCTAAATGAAATATTTTGAGACAAAGTCGATGTGTTCGAGAACCTGACTGTACAGGGTGAATGATAGGCTCTTATTCAGCATGATGACAGTTTTGGATCTTACAGGCATTAAATTCGTTCTGAATGTAATAATTTAGAATGTAGAAATATGTAGGCTTTCGCTTTCTGTTAAAAAAGCTTTAAACATAATCCGTTAGAATTCAGAAATACCTTTCCCCAGCAAAAGCATCGATATATGCATTTATGCCACTAATTTAGGATCCTTAATCAATTATGACATTTTAAACTATCCAGGGACATGTACTTGCTCTTACGATGCTTATTTCTACATCATTTCCATAATCAGACGAACTTGTTTGATATTTTGTTTGATTGTATGATTGTTTGATATTTGATACATGTAATAAATATAAAAATTACTTGTATGTAATAACTTGTGAATTTCACATAAAATGACATATAAAGTAGGCCTACATGTTTATCATGCTTTATTCTGGTTATACATATGGATGAAATATTGGGTACCAAGAATTTCATTGCACGTCAATTAAGGGCAGAGGCGGAGCTACATTTTGGGGCCCTAAAGCTTAAACTGTTATGGGTGTCCCTTCGTAACCACCTCTAATTATCACTCTTCTTAAATTGGGCGAGTTCAGCTTAACTAATATTATTATCCATGAAATTACAACTGGATATAGTCTTTGCGAGTTATTAGTCTTGGGCAAACATGGCCATGAATTCCTTTCAAACCATCAACGTCATCTATGGTAGCCACTTAGTAAACTTAAGCAACATGGTGCCTAAATTCGGTTAATTGTTGGATTCTGGGTAAAATTTTGGAAATGGTTTGCAAATATTAGCCCTTTAAGGCATTTGTCTAGTATATTTTTCTCATAATTTCTGGTTGCACCATATGCCGTTAAAATTGATTGTTGGATAAAATAAGTTTTAATTTACGAAATCGGTGTTAAATGCATGTTAACGGAAGTATATAATAAAGACTGCCGTAATCTGTTTGATGACCGAGTCTTTCTACATACTATCCAGTTTCCTGTTTTAATCATTTCAAATTCATTTATACAATGTAATTAAATCTACTTTACACTGATTATTTTATTAATTAAAGAATGATTGTCTATTGAAGGCAGTGTGCCAGAGGTCGTGTATTCAAGCGATCTGAAACATAACATCCATTCATCATTTACATCAATATCAGTCTTTGGAATACATAACAGTGCTGTAGTGACCTTAAATGTACACTGCATTCTGAATTTATACTCAGAAGGGTGATCGTGTGATTCCGAATCATTTAATATTACCCTGGAACCAACAATTTTTTCCCCAATTAGTTGTTGTTGCAACTCCATTGCAAACATACACAGTAGGCCTATACATGAACACGACTTTAAAGTTTTACATAAACTGATACATTCAAAGTTTTACATAAACTGATACATTCAAAGTTTTACATAAACTGATACATTCAAAGTTTAACTTAAACTTTGCTGTCGTCAATCTTGGGGTCTATAAAAAAATTCCCAGCTGCTCGATTATGTTTAAAGGAAAATTTAAATGTTTTTTTGATCAGTTAGTTCGGACAACAAGAATACCCGAGATGTCTTATCCAGTATAGCAAATTTGCATGCATTTGTTTGTTTTTTGCAGTGGACAAAGCACAGCATCCCCAAAATTTATTTTATTGAGTTTGACGTCAACCTTATAAGTGGAACCTGTATTCCTTTGCGTCAGAAGTTTAGATGTTCAACTCTGATTACATAAAATATGCAAATGGATATGTAGAAATAGGCTGCGTAATTACAAAACTTATTTTTTTTCGTAACATGATGTTTGGGCCCGAATTCCTACAAAATTCTGATGGTCGTTTTATAAATAAGATTTGATTCACGTTTCTGTTGATGACATCCGTCCGGTGTCTACAAGAACGAATTTATTTAAATGTAAAATACGCTATACTAAAATAGTAACAAATTTAGTTAACGAAATAAATTTTGGTTAGATGGGAATGTTTAAATAAAAGATTAACTTTGTTGTGTAGTGTTCAACCATTGTTTAATTGTAGCAATCAAAAAACCATATACAGTAGCATACAACAAATTTATTTACGACTTGGAAGCATTCTTTAAGATGTAAATGTCGTTGAAACAAATGTATGAGTAACATAGTATACAACTATCTATCCTTCAAAGTCTTTGAATAATTTCCTCCATTACCCTTACGTGTTGAAAAGCTACATGTATACACAGTATATAAACTTGGAATTCTAAAAATGCGTTTTTTATTGTTGCAGAATTCTTTATTTTATATTATCTTATTTAAAATTTACCAAACTTAAATCCACAGCACCACAAAAAAGCGTTTATCAAGAAGTGATTATCATTTTTCATGTCAGGTAACTCATCTGTGATCACGCAAAAGTGCGTGAAGAATTTAATTATGATGCTCTTATCCCAAACTTAAGGCCGTCACACACGGGAAAAGTTATACTGTATCTGGAAACTTGGCAAGTTTAGAAGTGTCCGAAAAGTCAAACACATATCAAATACAAATCCCTACAATTTACAGAGGCAGTTGAATCACTTGGCTCAGACGTTATTTTGGGATCCGAATCATGGTTAACTGATGAATTCGTTGATGCAGAAGTTTTTCCTAGTAATTTCACCATCTATAGGAGGGATAGAACAGATGGTTATTGTTAAGTATTTATAGCCAACTCCAATAATTTTT
>JAQGAO010004604.1:0-14874 GCA_034697705.1 Ommatoiulus sabulosus
GGAAGAGACCTTTTTGCCACCCTGTATATCTTAATTATTCTCGTTTTTTCTCCCTTGCCTAAATAAATCCATGATTGGGATAGGATTTTGTTATGACATGGGACACTTAGGGAAGTTGAATGGAGGAATATACATGTATACTAAAAATATGCAGAAACAAGAAAATTCAAATCATATATTTAAGTTTATTTAAAAAAGTACATTGACAAAATTATCAAGAATGAATCGTTGATGTCATATATTACATTATAAGAAATGAACACAGTTGTTGCAATCATTCATGCGTGAGGCAAGGCAAAGGGAAAAATATAACTTAAAGCAATGAAGATCAATATATACATAATGAGAGCGGATGTAAATGCTAAGTGAACACATTCGTGCTTTGGAAACATATACACAATCAAGTAAACAGGGATTCAATTGCAGTAAATCTAGGTGATTTTTGCTAAGAATAAAAATGTAGTTAAAAAGCTAATTCACTCAAAACTATATTAAATTAATAAGATCTGCAATCATGAAATTTATTTTTAAATAATTCGTGGTACTTCTCCTAAATACTGGCCAGTTATTGGGCGATATATGGATTGACTAGTAACCAGCGAATTAAACCCTACTTTAAGACAGCGGCTTAAAAATTCATACACAAAGTATTTCAATGATACTTTAACTGTTTCAGAAAAAAGATCGTTTTCATAAGTTTGCCTACACTTAAAGATTCGTGATGGGCGTATACACAAATTGTATAAAATTAGAGTGGTTTGAAATTGAAAAAGTTTTAACACGTCAGTAGGTGCGAGATTCTTTTGGTATTGCTAATTCACAAAATTGCTCGTCGAAATCTTGGAAACAAACGTCTATTCGATTTTGTAGAAGTTCGCCCAAAGGTCTTCATTTTCAGTTGAAGTCACTTTGATCGACTGTGGTCCCATCTTCGTAGAAATTTCCAAAAATTCCTTCTTTGGGTTGTAGGACGGCCAGATAAAGTCCTTCTGGATTGGATTCGGGTTTCTACAAAAAGAAAGCAATGCACGTTAAAAACCATTGGAATGTTTTAAAAAATCAATTTCGTCCATATGAAACTCCAATTAAGTCAATACCGCGATGAGCTAACTGAAAATGGCGCTTACCCAGATTTTGCAAAATTGGACCAGGCAGCCATCATCTGTTGACTGAGCTTCATTTCGGCTTTCGTAACGCCATCGAGGAAGGGGCTTTCGACCAAGCCAAAAACGTACAAGACTTCGTCTCCTTGGGCAGCATCGATGAATTCCGGATAGAAGGAATAGCTCGGACGATGGCTGAATTCGTAACGGAAGACCCTGCTTTCCTTGCTCACCAATCTGTCAGCGAACTGGATGATGGGAGCATCGCTTAGCATATCGCCGCAAAAGGACATGAATTTCGACAGGCATTCTTTTTCATTAGTCTCGCAAGAGTAGCTCTCCTTGATGGCGGCTATCAACTTTTCGTCCGGGATGGCTTCGCCGTAATACTCGGCAACTTCGGCATCGATGAGGCGGCCAAGGTCGGTGGTGGACAGGGTGCCGTCCAAGAACTTCTCCAGATATTCGGTTTTGGTGACCAAGTGTTTCAGGAAACAGAGGGAGCCTTCATTTTTCGAGGTGCCCAGCATGACGTCGATTTTCGGTAACCTGGCTCGCAGAGGCATTTCGGGCAAAAAGTCCTTGTCGATGGTTAGTCGCCAGGGCATGGGCACGGAGAAGGCGGCCTTGAGGATGGTGCTTGCTGGAACTTGCTGGAGGCATGCCAAGAGGTCAGAGGTCGTCGAGTCGGCGGCGTTACTGCAATTGACATTTCTCGCAAACATCCGCGCTTGCTCCAGCGGGTTTTTCTCGAACACCCACTGGCCATGGGCCACGCCACTTTGGAGGATGGCTCGGTTGAAAAGGAGGTTGCCGCGCGGTTGTCGCATCTCGGCGGAAGCCAACAGGGCGGAAATTGACATGGAGCCGGTGAGACGACCGAAGACAGTTACTTTTTGGGGATTCCCGCCGAACTGGGCGATGTTGTTCTGGAGCCATTGCAGGGCGAGCGCTTGGTCTCTGATTCCAATGTTGCCGGGTGCCTGGGCATCGCCGGTGCTCAGAAAACCGAAGACGGACACTCGGTAATTGACGGTGACCACGATGACGTTGGCTTGAGTGGCCAAGTAGGAGCCGTCGTATTGGTTGGCATAACCAAAGTCGAAGCCCTCACCGGGCAGCCACACCATTACTGCTAGGTTTCCGGCGCTGCCCACGTTTTCTGGGACATAAATGTTCAAATAAAGGCAATCTTCACTTACGAACGAGTCGTCGAGGTTCTCGTGAAGCGGACGGTAGATGAGTTTTCGCATGTGCGGTGGTTGCATGCAGCTCTCTCGGAATTGACCGGCGTCGATGGCTTGACCGCCACTCTGAAACGGCACGGATGGGCGGAATCGCAGTGCGCCGATGGGGGCCTGGGCATAAGGCACCCCCAAAAATTTGCTCAAAAGCCGGCCGTTTACGTTGGAGTAGAGCCCTTTCAGGGTACCGGAGGTGGTGCCGACCGTCGGTCTGGAGGAGCCTTCGAGAGCGATGGCCCAGGATGATGCGATGCAGATGGCGAGGATGGTCAACGTCAAACTTCTTGGGAAGGCCATGGTTGTTCGATGCTCGAGTCGATCAGAAGTGGATTTAAATTAGAATAAAACTTCAATTTAAAAACTTAATTTGCTACTTAGCAGACAGGTTCTGGACTGTGAAAGAAATTTCAATTCAGGAGCCAGAGGATGCTTGTTGAGAGTCAGAAGATCTCGGATTGTATGTCAGTAATGGCAATCAGTCGTCCTTTTATAGGCGGAGAAGGATGCTACTTTCGAAGTTTGGTCACGTTTTAACCAATAGCAAATCACGTCATCTATGTAAATTTGTCTGTCTGCCACTGACCCCGTTAAGACGACTGATGAACCCTTAGTGCACTCGCTAACGTCATAGATGGGCGGAGGCACCGGTCTAGAGGTTGCTCGTGTGTGGCTCACTTCAAAACCGTGACCTGCAACCTATACGGAGGTGGGTGGGGAGCGAGAGTTTTTTTGAACGTCAGAAAACTACGAGTAACCGGTACGGTGGTGGAGGTAACCTTGTGCAGGACATTCGGTGTTTTCTATGGTCACTTTCACCTATAGCCAGCGTAAAGGTGTGGGCACGTTGGGTTTCAATGCCTGTAAATAGCGTATTTACCTTTCAAACTGGTTTTAACTGCACAGGTATGGAAATGGAAGAATTACAAAGAAATTCCGTCAAGCTGGACATTGCGAGATGTTGTCAACGCGGTGGAAAACTCCCATTCAATGACTCTCAGCATGTGTAGAAGAAGACACCTATTCTTTTAAGAATTCATTTTTGCAAAAATTGAGTAATCTTATTGCGATTGCTATGTAATGTTATATTTTTTAAATGATCACATTTGACCTAACTATACGAATATATATTCAACTGAAACAGCACTAAATGCACGTATTGTATGTTTATGTTTCACTGCATGGTTTTATCACAACCTGTAAGAACGGCATATGAATAATAACTAAAAAATTCATTCTGGGAAAGTTGTATAACGTACATGTATATGCATACTCTTTGCTTCGACTGATGCACTGTCATCGTGCAATGTCTCAATAAAATCTGTCGCCATACTCATTAATCAACTTAGGCCTGGACGGATTATCATGATAGACCCAAATGTGAAACCGCGTATCATCTGTATCTTAAACCTTAATTCGTTTATTCTATAGATATAGCCAGTATTGGATATATCAAACCCTCAATTGATAAGTTTTATTTAAAAATCAGGTCACTTATAAAAGGCTTAAAAAGTTTAAAAACTATACATTTAACTGCATGCATGCATACAGTATATGCTTGTGACAAACAACCCTTTATAAGTTTAGCCGTTTTCGTCAAGATTTTCCTCAAGATTTAGTTGAAATATTTTGTACATGAATGCAGTTATACAAGCATAAGATAACGCTTTATTTGGATTACTTTTGTGTGGATGATCTACTGTGCATATATAATGGCTATAGTCACAAATGCGTGATTATGTATATATGTATACATGATCAATGCGTCTCAAGATGTGAATGTCATAGAGGTTGTTTTTTTCATTATAAGAAAGTAAGTATTCAGTATTGCATATACATGTACTTATACAGCGTTCTTTTTATTTTTATAAAGTAATATTTTATTTAGCATATTTCAGCGACCAACAGCTCGCAAGAATGAAATATGAAAGGATTATGAGTTTTCAGTCTCATAATGTGCCTTGAATTTAATGATAAAGTTTGTTAAAATATATTATGATAAAGTTTGGATAGTTGCCAATGGGAAACAGAGGAAATGCGAACGGATTTCTTAACAAATGAAAAGATAAAGTGCTCCAGAAATTATCAATACGATATGCATGCTGTATCCTACATTTAAAAATTGGGCTTATGACGTAATGAAAAAATTATATATCCGGTTTAGGTCAGCTCATTTAAAGAGTTTACCGTGAACAATTTGAAAAAAACTATTCGGAAATTTTTTAAATTCATCTGAAGCATAATGATGCAGACACGCATTAACTGGATCGTTTACTAATTAAGTTGATATAACATCGTAAATTTAATTTAGTTACCGGTAATTAAATGCATTCCCAGGAATTTGCAAATAAAAATTAATTAATTTTTGCATTCTACATACAACACACATCGCCTCTGAATTGTTTGAAATTAATAATCTACATGTATAAAACAAACGTTGACATGATTAAGCAATATAGAATTTATTTAAAATGTAATCAGTCGAATTTGTTTCTAATGTATGTTCATATACTAGTATTATTACCTCGTAAGTATATATTGTCGATTATTATTGGAATGCTGTTGAACTCTTAATTACTAAAAAAAAGCTGGAGCATTGCGTATATATACAGCGCATTAAAATGACATGTAATCTTCACAACGTACAATTGTATACTATAGTATGATTATACAGATTTTTATTATAACTATTTTGCAGAATTCGTTGAAGAAAATGCATGTGAGAGCATCCCCACGCGATAGAGTGACCAAGTGAATTAAAGAAAGTCTGGCACTTTTTGCTTAAATTTTTTAGATTGTTATTAATTTAAGCTGGTTTACATGAACAAGTGTATTTTTTTTGCGAATTTCCATCCAAGTTAACAAAGCCAACGACTTCTAAGGGTCAGAGGAAATTTTTGAAGGTAGACAGAAATAGTCGTAAACAGTTTTTTATGAATAGGAAGTGTCTACCTAGTGTTGGGTGTGGGTAAAAAACTTGGGGGAAGGGGAAAAGGGGGGGGCGGATTTTAAAGCGAATTTATAGAGAAAGTAGGTGCTCATCCTTAACTCCCTTATAGTTAATAATAAATGCCATGTTGAAGCATTAAAAAAACGAGATCAACACGCAGGAATACACAGTATGTGCTCTTCCATTTCAGATTTTTTTTCCAAATAAAGTATGTTACCGCTTAGGCCAATGGAAATTGATTTCTCGTTTAACGTCCCCGCCGCCCCAATAAGAAAGAAAAAATATAAAAAAATTCGCCCGCCCGTATCTTAGAAAATTTCATCATCATCCAATTATCAAGTAACATTTCAGAATTGGAGAAAAGTTATAAGTATAGTGTCTGATGATGCCTGCTTGCTGCAACGGCTGAAATTTTATTTTCTACAAAACGCAGAAAATTCATCTGAGTACAGACACGAATTGTTCCTTGTCCAAACGTGTCCGTGCTTGCATAAGCTGCTCAAAATTGTTTCGCGTGTTTTTGTTATGTAGATACTGTATGTGGCAATTTGACCGAATTAAGCGATGAGATGATCCAATATATCCTCCTCAGAACTGGAGGAAAAAATCCGTTTCGATGGTTTTGATCGAATAAAATAGCTAGCTGATCGGATTACGCGTTTTTCACTGTATGCAAAAAAATTCCGCCCGCCCCACTGCAGAGCCATTTTTAGGACGTTAAACAAGGAACCAATTTCCAATAGCCTTATCATGACCTGTCAGATTTCATGCTGCAGAAGCATTTCTTATCATTTCCAGGTGTTTATATTTCAGATACAAACCTCGTGTATTCAAAAGGTATACGTGTAAACTGCAAGCAAAAAAAGGCATCTTACAAATTTTTGTTTATCAAATTTGCCTTTCCACAATCTACATGTATGGTCCAACTCTTCACCAATAACTAGTTCAATTTGCGAAACCAGGTCATGAGTTGAATTCCTCAATTTCATATGTGCTATGGCCATATATCACCACACCTACCACAACTTTCTGGATCGTGTCTTTGCACCCTATTTTGATGCACGACCCACGAAAAAGGAAGTTCATGGATCTTTCTCCCCAGAATTCTCTGGAATCTTTTTTTGTTAAACAGAGGTTATTACACCTGAAATGACTGATGAGGTTAAGAGGTAAGAGAATTGCCCTAGAGGTAATGCCATGGGTAATGCATTCATTGAAAGTGACTATAGGGTCAGACGAGGACACTGTCTATCACGAGCCCCCAACCATTTCAATGGGCCATGTCCCCGCCAAGTTAGTATGGACCAAGTCCATACCTAGTCACGCGAGAGAGCTTTACAAGTTTTCAAAAGTCCCAACACAAGGGTCAATCACCCCTTTTCTATATGGCTAAATGTACATTTCCCCCGAGACAGGGTTGGAATTTGCATCCTGTTTTACAAGTTTTCCAGGTGGAAGTGAACGTTGCTCTGAAATCAGTGTAATTGAGTACAAGTCGTTGCAGTGTCCGTATGTCCTGGTAATAATTAATATACAAAAATTCAAATTTATCGAGCTTTTAAGTTAATTATGCTATTACTCTCGGAAATAATATTTTAAGAGTGAAAATTCAGTCTTTATGTGACTCACTATTCTAACAACGTTGCAATAATTAAACATCTAAACGTAATTTGCATTAAAATAAACCGGCTAATATTGATTCCCATGTCCTTAATTTTAGATTCGTTTGAATATGACACTGTATATTGCACTTTAAAAGGAATTTTCCAGTTTATATATATTCATATCTAACATACACTCTAACAATATACAAAATTAACACCAAAATAACGAGAAGGAAGGTAAAATATGTTATCAGACGGTGTCAGGAGCATAATTACGGTCAAAATTTTCCATGATCTGTGAATGTCATCTGCAGACACGTAGGCCTATATATACTGTTGTATGTAATGATCTTGTGAAATAAAAGTTAATTTTGCAATCGTACTACTAATGATAAGACTTACAAAAATGGATTGAAATCCACACTTTGAAAGCACATTAGTGCAATACGATGTCATCAAGACAGTAGTTTTCAGAAAAAGAGGCACTAAAACTAATTGGCGAAAGTTATCTATAATGTTATCATCCTAAGCAAGATGAACTAGAAATGAGTTAAAAATTATATATATTTTTTTCAAATTTGAGTCCTATAACATCTGATATTCCTACTGACCTATTTTTTCCATTAGTTTATGTTTATCAATGGTTTTCTGTAATAGAATCACTCCATCATTTTGATCTGAAATTTTTGCACAAGACCCATGTGCACCACTGATGGTATTGTACACCGGTAATGCCAAAGTTAAACGATTAGTTTAATAGGTGTAATACTTACGGAATTGGATAATTGGGTTATATACATAGTACTTCTATTCGGTTCAAAACTATATACATTTGGCAATGATTTAAGTGCCAATTGATATGTTATGCTATCCACAAGTACAGTACAGTATATATATGCTCGGAGGTCTTGTATAGGCCTATATACGCATTCGCCATTCATATATACGGTACAAGGGCAAGCTGTTTATTTAATATAAATTGCATGTCCTTGTACCACTTTTTCCAAGTCAATGATCGGAAGTACATGTACTGTATTAAACATACGTGTATATGCATGGTCATCCTCATGCACCAGATACTATAACCATTTAACACTGTAGTTTTTGACAAGGTAACGTATTTTTCACGAACGAGTTATTATTTGCATATCATTATTTAATCGTGTTATACTTACTACTGCATTTGAACGATTCGCATACTATGCATATATATTTTCTGTAGCTAACTGATCAAATATTTTCTGAATGCATAATCGTTACACTATACACGTGCACACACAGTTTGAGTTTATCGAATCACCACAATGGTTTATGAAAGTGAGTAAGGCATTATCTCGGAATCTAATTGTGCTGCATAAATAATAAGCTAAATGAACGAGCTAATCACAAAATTATGAATAAATCTTATAAGTTATTTAAGATGGGGAAATGAAATTTTCTTTTGCATAAGTTTGTTAGTGCCTTGACGCTTTGATAAATTTAAGATTCATGCATGCAGTATCTGTTCAATGAGGACTTTAAATATCAACACCTTATATATACCACGACACCGTGTAGTTTATAACGTATCGTTTTACACCAACGTAACTGCATGAACACAGAACACGACATCCATGGTATACGAATGTACTGTATATATATACTGTATACACATACATCGTGAAGTGATGTCAGAGTGGTAACATTATCTTCACTTTCGTTTTGAGTTATATAGGCTTTTATGAAAGATGTCATCTATCAATAGGGCTTTCGATCTTTATCACTATGTAATAAAAGATTGTTTAAATGACATCAAAGCAATGCCCTATAATAACACAGATTCAAGTAACTTACTAAATGTATATTCTCATTCCCTCATTCTCTTATCGGTTATCACATTGAATCATGTAAGCGCACTTCGGCTTACACTGATCATATTGCATAACCATGTACAACCTGAATCAAAAGTCACATTATTCCACTTAACGATTTCTACCACTAAAAAAGTCTTCGTGCGTCATAAAATTAATAGCTGAATCCTAAAAATCGTACAGACTTTGTTTGATGAGAAAAAAAATGATGAGTACATTGTACCGATAAACTAGTTACTGAATGTTGGCTGGGGGGAAAACTACTTTCCTCTCTTTTCTTTATAAAAAAAAAATAAGGTTATTACTTTCTTTCAACTTTTTATGTACATGTATACTGTCCTAGATCTGTGGGTTCATGTGAGAAACTAACTGCATTTGCCAACATTCTAAACTATGTGTATAGGTCTACACCCGATTGCTCTTTAACGGTCATTGTCAAGAGTATGAGTATACACCTATTATTATAAGATGCACGTATACTTTTTTTAAAAAAATGTTCAAGTCAGTGCCCCAGAGTAAAAAAATTCAGACCAAGGTCCTCAGACACGTGTTCATGGCCAACAAGGATTTATAAAATGCAGACACGAATGCAATTTAGAGACCATCGATAACATATTTATAACATCCATGAAGAATTTAAATGGAAAAGCCCCTCGTTATAGAATGCTATACTTATAGACTACAGTGCATAGTCTTCTGTCTGTTATAGGTGTGTAATCGTGTAATTAGTATTGCGTTCTCTTTGGTATTATTCTTTATCTGTAACCGTTGGCGACTTAAGGAAATATTATAATACAATGGGAAATATCCGTTAAAAAACAGTAATTAAAACTCACGTATAGGTTATTATATCGTTGACATTTATAATTTGTATGGCTTTGCATAAAAATGGTAGCCAACGTGCAAGAATTAAGTATATCTCCAAGTAAAGTGCGATGGATTATACGTTGAAACTGATTTTGGCGCTGAAATTTGCTTTATAGAAGTCACCATTCATCATTTTTTGCCCTCACATATACATACTGTATATTGAAAGGGAAAAAATACCAAATACTATTAAAGACAATTTCTATGGGGTCACCATGTAGAGAGAAAATTTAAATTTGTTTTAATCAGGCATTTTTGTGAATTTTGGTTTTCATATGACTTTATGCTGAAATCAGCAATGGCATTTATAAGTAGAAAAAATGACTTTCATTTTAAGCTTGAACCAACCAAACAGCTCGTAAACAACTTTAAAAGGTTTATATAAGCGTAATCTTTATTTTTCGGTCAAAGACATTTGTTTAGTAGAATGTCCCGACCATTTTTTTGCAGCATTACGTCAAATGTTTATTTCCTTTCAAGTCATAAAATCCAACGGGATTCAATGGAAAAATCCGCTGTTTCTTCCAGCATCAACTGGTTCACGTTTACTAGCTATGACGTAAAAGTCACGGTCAAGGTATCTCCGCATCCTCCCTCGCCCTTGCCTTCTTTCACTATATGCGCATTAAATAAACAAAGGGTTAGACGTCAGCAAGCGGGCGTAACGTCATCACCTTTTCTTACCCATTGACCAGTTTGAGGCAGACAGATGCTACCTACTCCACGATAAAAGAAGAAAACAAACATAATTTTCACTATGTACTGTAAATATCATATACATGTACAGCAGAGTTGCATCACATACTGTAAGATAGTATAGAAAGGTTAATAAAGCATATGCCTTATTTGTCATTACTACTTGAGATGCCAATGAAGTTTCTAAGTCGATATGACCTGGAAGAAATCATAAGGCTTTACTGATATGTCGTGATATTTCGTTTATCATGTATACTGTACATGTATACAGGTATGTTATCGTATGCATTTTTATTGAAGATCCAAATTTTGGTATAACAGCCAGAATTTCTTTCGTGTTATTTTGGAAATGTCTGGATTTCGGCTTAGGAATGGCACAGTATCATTTGCATTACCTGTTTGCATATCAGTACGATTAAAAAAAGGAAAACATTAAGACATCATCAGCATAATCCAACCTAAATTGCTGCTTGTTGACCCAAAGAGAGCGATCATGCAAGCGAAATGTCATCATAGAACATCTTCCAAGTTTCAAAGATTTTGTCCCTTGTTCCGTATTTGATATTTTTTCCTTGTCAACAATTGTCGGGAAAAAATTGATCTTTAAGATTAATGCATCTGAAAAACTATTTCCCCATTATAGAATTTGGAAACGTATCGTATGCATTATAAAAATATTAGGAAATTAGTATATAACGAATAATTCAAAACTGAACTTAAAATATAAAAAAAAATCGAATGACATTTCATTTCGTAATCCATATCGACTTGAATAGTTTAAATTTCTTAATAATAATAATATATGGAAAAATAAATTTGTGTTGATGGAGCTTGTGATGCTGGACCAGTTCTTATATAGCATATTTCTTGTTATTTCAAAAGAAATTTGTGTTTAAATTTAATCATTCGACCCATTTTGTACGTATATGTATAGGTATATACGATGCAACCAACTGAGTTATACTGCAGCTCTGGTCAATAAAATTTTGATGTATGTACTGTACATGGTGTTTCAAAATACAATAATGGTCATATTAAAAATAGGCCGAATGGCTACTTCAAGAGATCAAGTGACAATAGCTGATTCTACGTATATGCACTCTTCAAGCGTTGCCTTGCACCCTGGGATTGAACCTCGGTGTGAATAACCCATCCAACCAAATACCGCATAGGAAACGCTATCTGCATTTCAGGTCAAAACCTTGGGACACGTACATGTAGCTACCTGTCACCTTTTAGAGGTGAAGTGAGATTTTTAATGCCCCTTAACCGATTCATGACATGTGCAGGGTTAGATTTGACAAAGGTATTTGGACCTTTCAAGGCCAGCAGGTTGGCCAGCACATAGCTAAAACCTGAATTGTCTAGACCGTAGCCGAGGAATAACGATTAAATGAACCCGTATAAACCTTATATTACAAGTACATGTTTCAAGATGTTTAGAAGCGTGTAAAAAAGTGGGTCCATGTCCTCTTTTTTTGCGTTTATTCACCACACACGCGCACTAAAAAAATGATTTAAAAAGTCATTAGAAAAAAGTTCAAGATAACAAAAAAGATGAATTTCTCCCCTCAAATTCGTCATATTTTGACATATATTTTTTTATCGAAACACCTGCATGCCCGGTAATAAGTTGCATTTTTCTTCGGATCTAAGGGCGGGAACTCCCACTGAGAAGTCCCTCTATGTATGTGTAAGGAAACAGTATATTTAAAAAAACCAAATAGGTCTTCTACATTTTTTTCTTCTGCAAATAATCCGAGCATCTGCATGAATCGTGATTTTAGGAATGAGCGATTTGAGACATTTATCCTGTGAGGGTGGTGAGGGCTGTACCCAGGTGAGGTCTTAAAAGTTCAAATATCGTTTAGGACATTGGCCTCAACCTTGTAAAATTATTTTTAGCTGTGTTGGTGTTCTTCTAAAGTTTCCAAAACCCTCAGATGTAAAAAAACAAGAGATTTACGATCTCGGGCAAAACTATTTTCACCTGAAATGACCCTACAAAGGCGGTGGTTAACCTTCGTGCACATTTACTCAGTGGTCCACCTTAGGTATTATTCGAACTACGGGCTATTTGCGAACCAATTGAACTCAGTTTACCACGGGCCAATAGACATGTACTGTATAATAAGCTTTACCCTAATCAGTGGAAATGAAAAGCCCTTTTCTCATTTTCAAATACCTTAACCTTTCTCTATATCGAAGGGTAAAAGAAATTCCAAAAACATCATGCTCCCCTATAACTATTGCTATATGATGCGTATATACACATTGAATGTCGGAGGACGTGCGTTTCCAATCTTTACAAAAATAATGATACCATATACTTTATATATTTAAGACAAAGGGAATCCGAAACTGCATTTATCAACAAAAAGTTAGCTTCAGTTCACTTTCAAGTGCTTTCATTTTTAAAAATGATATTTCTTTTAAATTTAGATTTGAGGGAAAGGGGTGTTTTTACAATAGAGTTATAACTTTATTTTGTAACGTTGCAATTTTACATTTTTGTGCATGCATGCATGAAACTCCTTTGTTTATGTGTCCATGATCACGGATTGGAAATAGAGAACGTTCATTCTACAGTACATTGTATACGAGTAATTAGCAAAATATGATAACCAATAGGTTTTCGAGGTTTCCTCTTGGAGTCTCGGCTGAACTTTTAATTCATTTCAATGAAAATGTGCAGGCAGTTTATAGTTTTAGTTGCGCTATACAGTTCCTGGGTCCTAAAAAACCTGCACGCGTCCGGTACAAGGCGGTGTTTTTAAGGTTATTGGATATGTGGTCACTAATAACAAACCGAATATGATCTAATATCCATGACACAGCTATGACACAGCTCATCAAGCTGGACAATTTGCCCTCGAAAACCGACCATTGCTGATTGATAGCGCGTATATATGCGTGCATTTCCGTGATACCCACCCATAACCCTGTAAAAACCCTAGTTTGTTACAGCACATTGCCACATTAAAATAAGACCAGTGCAGGGACCTCCTAATCTCCCTTGACGATGTGGCCTGATAGTTCTACGCAGTAAAGGGGTTGAACCACAGAGGTCTATCACCTCAAAAAAAATCCTTGAAATTTGGCCACGCAGGCCTTGAAAATACTAGTGCCTCATGAGCATGCGTTACGCTGGTGCCGTAAAGTCCAACTGGAATATCAGTTACAGTACTTTTCACTTTGTCCTATATTTATGGCCAGTAAGAGTTATAATAGTAATTATCTAAACTATTAAATCTATTGGTATAGTTTCAGTTCATTTAAGGAATAATTCGTTAAACCCGGCTCGTGGCATCAATATTTCTATTTTAAATGCAGGTTAAGTAATGTCATCGTAAACAGCGAGTTTTTCAAAATCAAATTGAACGTGCTTTATTCAATGTATATATATTTAGAATTTTATTACTACATATATCAACAACATAATTTTATTAACTCAGCATTAAAATTGCTTGCATGGGATATATTTATATACAGCATTTCTTTTTCACACGAATTATAATTTTAAATTAATTAAAAACATTTCAATTTCAAAAGCGCCATCTAGAGCTAATTAATGATAAATAGATCCGATGCACCCTTTGTATAGGATCGTAGGTTCGAAAGGCAGTTAAGCGCATTAATCACTCAATAGCGATATATCGACATAAAAAAACAATTTTATGCTTTTACACATGGTTTTCAACTTTTCGTTTTATATATACAGTAGGCTACTACACAAAAGGAAAACCCGAAACAGGCTACGGCACCTTATAGGAAACTCGGATATTTCCTCGATAAAATAATCACAGCTACAGTATACAGTACATGTTAGCAATTAATAACCTGGGTTAAGGTAATATTGTTTGCTTGTACACTGCATAGTGAATACTGCATGTCAATGCTTATACATGTACGTATACTATATGGTACGTAGAAGACCACAGAAAACAAGAAAGTATAGTGCAACATATTGTAAAAGCTTAGTGATTTTTAAGTTTTATTTATACAGAAAATCGTGAAAAACCAAACTCCTAAAAGTGGAGGTCTTTAAACCTATTGAACGACATTTGCTCACTGTTATAGATACAATTTCAAAAACATCTTGTTTGTTCCATAACTCAATAAACATTATGTACTGTTTACTGTATACTGTAGGGGCCTATACATTTTGATGATATACCGATATGCCCCAAGTATGCAAAATATATAAGTTCAAGGCCTTTACACTGTTGCACAGCAACACATTAAGCATAATTTGGACTGTAATGACTTTGAAAAAGTGACCGAAAGGCAAGCAATGCGGCTACTGATTACTAATCAGTTGAAAGGTGAGTAAACGCATGCAACTTTTGGCAAAGGCGTGTTCCTGATAAAAGCTTACATAACTGCCTGCAGCTAAACTGTTGCATTTTTTACAACTGAGGCGACGCTTTCGCTTAACATACCGTATACTAATAAAGCATCCATGTATAATCTCTGAAGGCCTGTACTTAAGGTCTCCACACACGATCGATCCAATTGGAGTTTTGGCCCTGGGCCGGTCCAAAAGTCGCCGTGTGTGGGGAA
>JAQGAO010004605.1:0-14873 GCA_034697705.1 Ommatoiulus sabulosus
TGCACAATATATGATCCATATTTGTGGCAAAATGTGATCCAAAAAGGCGTGATTTTTGTGTTCTGTAGGTGACTTTTAGATTTACAGTGTGCTAACATAATAATAGTTACTAACATAGTATTTTATACATGTTCATATAAGAATATTGTAAAGACCTCAATTTTTATGCAAGCTACATTGGAAAACATTAAAAATTGTTGAAAAAGCGATCCACACTGCATACATTTTAACGAAATTTAAGCTAGTCCTATGCTTCATTTCCTTTTTTAAATTAAAGGGAAGTCATACACGTTGTAGTAATGAGTGCGCAACTTCGACACACTCATTGGCTTAAAAAAATTCACTCGAGGTGATCGCTGCTTTCAAACCAATGAATACATTCTTTTGCTCACATGACTTCGCGATTGTCAAAGTACAGTTCGTAAATCTCCTTTCTGAGTTCCGCTACACTACAAACAACACCCTGTGAACCTGCTGGTTTATAATTTGTCAACTTGAGAAAGGAGCTGAATTGGACTTAATGTCATGTATGATCCAGATGATCTTTGTATGAGCGAAAATCTGTGTTCGTAGCCTGAGGAGTGGGTCATAAAAAGTACATATGTTCCCATAAGTGAATTGTAAACCACAGTATGGTAAAACCTTTGATTTCAAGTTGTCATACTCACAATCAGGTGATCCGCGAGACCCTCCCCTTCCAGAAAGGAGACCAATACAATTACTGGCAAAACGACAAAGGGAAAGGCAACTGCTGCGACTTGAGTGAGATTGTCTGTTACAGTACCCGCAGAAGATCCCCAACAAAATCCAAAATATAATGCATAACACACAATTCCGAGCACCTGAAACAGAAAATACATAGCGTTTTATTAAATAGTTTCAGCATGTGTTAAAAAGGCCGAAAATTCGGAGTTCGTATGCGTCGAGTAACTTCTTCTTAATGAGGTTCCACTGAATATACTACTGAAATACTAACTTGAATAACTATTAAAACAGTTTTGGTACATGTAACTTGTTTCTAGACGTGCTTGTTTCTTGGTTGCACATTGACATGATGTTCTTGACATTTTGTTATTTTTGTTTCCCGAATGATTAGTAACTTCAAAATTCGTAATATCAAAATGCGGAGTTCGTCTTAAACGAAGAAATTAACAGTATTCGTCTATACCTTAGAACGGGGAATGGAAGTGAGTTCGTGATATCCGAAATTCGTATAAATCGAGATCTTAATGAGACTCGAGTCATTCCACTGAATACGCTACTGAAATATTAGCTTGAGTAACAGTTATAATAGTTTTGTTACGTATACTTGTATACCTTGTTTCTATACGTATACAAACTTTGGTTACACATTGACATGATGTTGTTGACATTTTTGTTTCCCGAATGATCGGGAACTCGAAAATCCGTTCGTTTTATCCGAAAATTCGTAATATCCGAATTTGCAGTTCGTCTTAAATGAAGTAATTAACATTATTCGTCCATACCCTAGGACGGGGAATGGAAATGAGTTCGTGCTATCAGATATTCGTATAAATCGAGTTCTTCTTAATGAGGTTCTATGGAATATGCTACTGAAATACTAATTATACTTATTAAAATAGTTTTGGTACATGTACGTTGTTTCTATACGTACAAACTTTGGTTACACATTGACATAATAGCCGGACTCAGGAAATGCCGTACTTTCACGTAGATGAAAAACGTAAATGTAAATGTAGATCCGGCTGACGGCGCATGCGCATGAAGCATTTATTGCCTCTACGCTATCTAATAAATAATGAACATGTTATAGCTTAATTAGGCCTACTGAATATATCAATACAATGTACATGTTATATTTCACATACTGTATGTAGATGCAATGTAGAAAACATAGCTTTTACATGTAGCAAAAGGCACTGCGCCCTTATACCCACCCACCAACCAACCAACATGTAGCAAACAATTTTTTTCTTGCAGTATACATATTTTTACATGCCGCAAACATTTTTTACGTGTATTACATGTAAAATACTTGTGGTGTGTAAAGCACATGTATGCTACCTACATGTAAAAACATGTAAAATAAATTCATGTTCCAATGAAAAACATGTAAAATACATCCATGCACATGTTAAATGCATGTGTTTTATTTGTCATATAACGTGTATTTTGATATTACATTATATACTTGTATTATACGGTATATAAGCAACATACATATGTATAGGCCTATACCGATGCATCATACAATCATAGCTTAGAGCAAGAAATTCTTAGTGCGCATGCGCCGCAAGACTGAACTTTATCTACATTTATATTTTCCATCTAGTGATGCTTTGACATTTTGCGGAAATGCGAATATTTGCATATTTACGAATTGTAACTTGTAATTGGTATTTAAACGTATCTCACAGTATACGTGTAGTTTGGAAACATCTTCCTAACTCGACGGTTGAGACGTTCATACTTGTTTGGTAATAGAACAAGCACACCAAAACTGTCATTTATTGGCGTTGTTAACTAAGCAATTTGACAAAAACTACATTCGAATTGATTATTTAAAAGCTGTTCAAATATACTTACAAATTGAAGAATCTTCAGCCACAGAAAAGGTTTGCGCAACTCCACCATAGGCATTTTTATGGTGAATTAAATTATTAGCAATAAAGGTGTGGCTTACGAGACTGTGCGACACAGAAATTTTATATATCTGTTTCAAAAGGGTACCATTTTGTAATTAGGCTACAACAACAATGAATGTGACACTTTATCTTATCAAAAAATAGACAAACAAATGCCAGTCAAACTGGTAAGCAAGGCAACCATGAGTGTTTCCTGATAAAGGTTGATGCATCATCAGGCACGCATTTATTAGTAACAAAACTATAATTTGGGTCTATTGGATTTAAACGTAAAGTGAATCTGATCTATAGGTTTAGAATCAATAGGTTTGCAAAATTGACCAACGGAAATTTGGTGAATTTTTTCAAAATTAAACATTGAAGTTATTCTTTTTTCTGTGGGGAGGGAGAGAGGGACTTTCAACCTCTTCAAACTCAAATTATGAATTATATAATTATAATTAATATTATTATTTATTAAAAAAATTATATGGACCCATCACGCCGAGAATCCCTTCCCCCCTTGCTTCCTTTTCAGGACCATAGTATAGCAATGATTGCAGCTTTTGCACAATCCTACAAAATTGAACAATAAAGACATGGATATTAAATTTTGAAAAATGTAACAATAAAAACGTGGAAATTTGTGCTAAATTAATCGATAAGAACATGGAGAATTTGGCAAAATTAAAAAAAAATTAAATGGAAATTTTGGTAAATTCTGCAGATACAGATGAACGAAAACTTTGATAATTTTGCGAAATTGAAGATTAAAAAACGTGGACAATTTTAAAAATCGCACAAACGCAATGAAAATCTTGAATGTTTTTGGATATAAAAGTCAGTTTCGTCGAATTTAGTTTAAAAGTCCATAACTTAAAAAATTCAATAATTTCTTTGAAATACATTTGTTTGGGTGGGGAAATCTTGGCCCCCAAATCCTAAAGCGGACTTTCATGAGTAGATATTTGGACTCCCCCCACTCAAATACTGCTAATGTAATGGTACTCTAGTGTATTTAGGGTAAAATAAGTCAGTTTAATTTTATATTTATTAAAAAGATACATGTTATATTGACATATCACGCCGGGCCACCCTTCTCATCCTGTGCCCAGAAGCTAGAGCCCAGTCAGTCTCCCCTCCTTCGTGAGGACCATGATATAGCAATGATCGCAGCTTCGATGTTGACCGTTGACGTAAAAACATATACTGTGGTAAATATTTCATGTACAACAAAATGGCTGACCTGGGCGGGGCCAGCAAACGTCATCTGCTTGTGAAAACAATCTTATAAACAGGTCTAGATGTTTGATATTATTCAACGGTGTTAAATATATGACAATTATTACTAAATTTTATACAACTTTATTTCCATGTACAGTGCAGAAACTTATTAACACCATTTTGCATGAAAGAATTGTTAAATACATGTAAATTAGGATGAATGCTTTAAAATCGTATGAATAAGATGAAAAAATCAGCCTCCCTTAAAAGTACAATTAAAATAAACGCAATCAACAATCATTCTGCACTAATTTTGAACTAAAACGACAGTCATTCGCCGTATATGCAACCAAAGATTGTGGTAATAAAGCATTAATAATTCAATAAAAGTGAATTTCTTTAACCATTATTGGCAATATTAAAGTACAAGGGGTGTTCATCAAGTTTCCGCAATAATTATGTTCTTACAAAAAAGGCTGTATGGATTTTAATGAAATTTGTTTTACAAAAACCTCTTTCATCATTCCTGAACATATGTCAACATTCAAAGATATTTTTAAAAAAATTACACGTACTTAAAATTCGAAAGCAAAGATGCTCTCTGAGGAGATAGTGGCTCAGCGGTCGTTGTTCGTTTTTAAATTTTGAAGAAATGTAGCAGAAATGTGTGAAATGTTTAAGGTCCAAGTAATGTCCAAATGTTCGTTCTGTGAGTGGAGTAAAAAGTTCAGGAATGGACAGGCAACTGTGAAAGATGCTCAGAGAAGTGGACGGCCAGTGTATGCACGATGGGAAAAATGCATCTCCCAAAATGGATTTTTTTTAATATTAAATGAAATTTACATGTAGGCCTACAGTATTTCTCTTCCAAATTTCAGTAAAATCCATTCTGCCGGTTTTTTTTTTAATGATTGTGGAAACGTAATGAACACCTTTATTTTTGCGCTTTTATTTCCCTTTTTATATGTGATATTTTCTTACAGTTTATTTATGGTATAACAATTTGAACAATACATGCGATGTAACGTCAAGAAAGTTGCAGTTTTTAACATTTTATGCTGGCGGATTTTCTCTTGGGGATGCTTGAAATATTCCGAAATTCTTTATTCAGTTGGTTTCGATCACAAGAATTTCATGACTGGTATTTACTAAGTGTTCAATGACTTCACTTCATTCTTCGATAAACATACCATATAAGATCCGCCAGAAATATAAAGCTGTAAATGATGCTGATGACCTAAAATACAGAATGATGACGGTATTATCACTTTTTTAGAAAATCGTTATTCCCCAGATTAGATTGAGACGTTGTACAAGAGAAAACGTAGGATAATTTTTAATACAAAATATTGGTATTTCCATTACTCCAAACCATTAAAGTGCCATATATTTTTCAATGCAATAACTGGTTTAGTAAATTTAATCAGTTTCTGAAAATCGCAGTATTTCATGGGAAGTAATTTTCAACTTACCCCAGCTGCTTTGATACCACTGTTATTCCCAGCATCGCTAACCGTTACTGATCCACCAGCAAGAGCCACCAGAAATCCACAGAATGAAAACAAAGCGCACTGGAATTACAAATAGAAATAATCATGGAACAATGAGTATGTTTACAGTATTAATGTCAGTATATACTACATATCTTCAGTATACGGAAACGAATTTCTGTTAGTACGAACTCATTTCCATGCAGTCATCGTCCTAGGCCTAGGGCATGGACGAACAACGACAAATTCTTCGTTTGAGACGAATTCAGAATTCGGATATTACACATTTTCGGCTAAAACGAATGAATTTTCGAGTTCCCGAGCTTTCGCGCAATGTTTCGTTAAGACGAACTTTAGACAATATGAAAAAAGGTACGTTATAACGTAGTATTCGTCAATAAACGTTACTGCAGCACCTTCCCATTCATAGACGTTCATTTCGTTGATGTCAAGTATTGTCTGACTTCTGAAAATACGAGCTACGATTTAAACGAATAAATTTTAACGTCCCTTGAGTTTCGTCTTAACAATGTTCGACAAGAATTGACCAATTGAGCGTTGCGATTTTATAATCTCAACCAGAAATCCGATATTACGAATTTCTGGCTAAAACGAATGAATTTTGGAGAATTATGAAAAATGGTGAATTAATTCCCCGATTAAAGTTGTAGGTAGAATTCACATAAGTTTGGTAGGATTTTATCCAAACTTCGATGAAACTTTAGTTCATATCATAGAAGTCATGTTTTGTCTGACTTCCAGCGAATTTTGCAATTGATGTCACGTTTTGTCCGACTTCTGATAATACAAACTACGGTTTAAACGAACAAATTTTGAAGTCCCTTGTGATTCGTCTTAACGAGGTTCGATCACAGTATATGGTTCGACTGTGCTGCTAAATTTGAACTGGAATTAGGCAAATGAATCTGACTTCCGGTAATACGAACAACGGTTTAATTTTTGACCTCCCTTGACATTCGTCCTAACGAGATTCCTTTAATTGGTGTCAAGCACTTTATAGACACCAAAAGGTACATGTTCCAAATAAAGGGATCTTAACATAGTTTTCCATATGAAATGCTGTATTGCGGAAAAAGTGTACTCACGATTAAATGTTCTGCGAGGCCTTCGCCTTGTATGAAGGCTACCATAAGGATGACTGGTAATACGACGAAGGGAAAGGCAACTCCGGCTACTTGGGTGATATTGGTCTTTACAACCATTGTTCCCCAATGTTGACCACCCCAGTAGTAGTGGAAATACAGCGAGTAGCAGATAATCCCAACAACCTTTAAAATAGCTGTATTAGATGTGGAAAAAGTTGTCATGGAAAATAACAAGTATATACTTGATCATGCATTATGTATTACATTATTTACGTGATGTTTTCTAATTCATAAAAATCACAAGAACACAAAAATTACTCCCGACTTCAACTATATATGAACTATTTCATTGAACTATGACAATCTACTATGAATGATGTGTGATAGTTTAAAAATATACTCAAGTGCAGCTTAAAATAGAAGGGGTGTTCAGAAAGTTTCCCCAATTATTTCCAAAAAACAGTTTTATGGATTTTAATGATATTTGGTTGAGAAATACATGTAAACGTCATCTATTATTCAAAATATTTCCATTTTGGGAGATGCGTTTTTCCCATCGTTCTGGCAGCTAGTGTATGCCTCGCTCAAAAAATGCGGCACGTATTCGAAGTCAAATTAAGCTTCCAAATCAGCATCTCTGAGCATCTTTCAAATCTGTCTATCCATTTCTGAACTTTTCAATCCTCACACGTAGACCGAACATTTGGACATTACTTGGACCTCAAACATTTTACACATTTCTGCTCCTAGAATGCCTTTAAAAGTTTAAAAAAAAACAAAAAAAAACGATCAACAGACCGTTGCTGAGCCACTTTTATCTGCTCGGAGTCCATCTTTGATTTAGATTTTTAAGCAAGGGTAATTTTTGAAACGTATCTTTTAATATTGAAATTTGTTCAGGTATGATGGAAGAATTTCTTCAACAAATTTCATTAAAATCCATACAGATGTATTTAATGAACAACCCTCGTAGGCCTACTACGAAACATGTAAATATGGAAATAATTCAAATTCACGTTCTGGAAATGGATTTTTTAAAATGTGCATAAATAAGCATTTGAGTAATGGGCGTGTATGAAATGGGTAAAGAGAATAAAAGAAATTTGCAAAATGTTCTATTCAAAATGAAAATAAAAATATACTTACAAATTGAAGGACCTTAAGCCAAATGAAGGGTCTTCCAAGTTCCACTGTAGCCATTATACAAATTCAAAAATCGTATTTTAACAAAACATAAAAATGACAAATTTCTGACTTTGTTGGATTTCAATTCCACTTGTGCCGTTTGCTACTGATGAATGCTTTTTTGGCAGTTTTCTGTTCCCCTGGCCGTAATTTAAAAACCTTGCTTATGTTATTAAAAAATTTCGTAAAGAATAACTGTGCTAATGTGACGATGAGTGGATCCAGTTTCGTAATCTTCACAGCAAAGAAATATATCCTAATTTTCTGTAAAAGATATGACGTAGGCGTTCATTAAAAGTGTTTGTATTTATGAAGCCGGCCATACACGGGGAAGGTTATATCTGGAAACTTGGCAATTCTAGGCTTGTCCGAAAAGTCAGCGCATATTTCTGAGCATTTTACTAACCATGGCTTTTACAAAGGAAAATTTCAAACTGAAAGTAATTAGACTTCATTTATGTTTTTATAATTGACAAATTAAAACATTTCCTTTCTCATAATTCACATTCTAAAAAACAGAACTTTTTGGTAATGCTATATTTCCAGATATAACTTTCCTTGTGTATGCGTTCAATACGCGACTGGTTTTCAGTCGCCTGAAACTGGTTTCGCTTAGTTGTATTGCAGACGCTTACCACTTAGCGACACTGGTTTTAGTGAAAACCAGTTTCAGGCACACTGTGTTTCAGGCGACTGGAACCAGTCGCGTATTGAACGTACCCTATGGCCGGCTTGAGAGGGTGCATTCTGAAACTATTTTTTTCTGGGATTATATTCCGACACATTTTGATAGATATACAGTATGGAAAATTCGTTTTAATAAATCTCAAAATCAGTGGAAAAACAGCCTAATCATATACTGTACACCTAATCATGTACTAGTATAAGATTTATATTTTTATTTATTTAACAAAAGCAATTAAGGAATCATGTTTTTGAAATTTTTATGCACTTTTCAGTGGCGTAACTAGAAACATTTTCTAGTATGAAAGGGGGGGGGAGATCGAACCATGTCTCCCAATTAACCCCTGTCAACTTCAAATATTTTAAACCTTAATGTTTCTTAAGTATTGAAAGCAATAAATCGATCGTGGCTGCATGTGTAAAGCTTGCATGGATGCAATTTCAATGATAGTTTTTTGGATTATATAGTCTCCGATTATTTTAATTCATGAATTAATATTTACGAAATTACAATTAAATATATTGATTTTTGTTAATTCATGTATTAACGAAACTCAGGGACAAGGTAATCCACGAAAACAATTAATGGTTTATCGACAATTCCAAACTTCACATGCAGCCACGCTCTACATGTATATTTATGTGTCGTTTTTATCGAAAACTTAATTATTTCCTAAAATTAGAAGATGATTAAAAACAATACATATAAATCGAGAGTGGTTGTATACTGTATGTAAGGCTTGGATGAAATTTCAATTATCGTTTTTTTTTCATTATATGGTCCCCGATTTATTTTAATTAATGAATTAAAATTAACGAAATTACAATTAAGTATATTGATTTTTGTTAACTCACGAATTAACAAAACTCAAGGTCAAGATAATTCACGAAAACGATCGATCAATGAATTAAATCGAAAAACTTAATTATTTCAAGAAATTAGAAGATATCAAATTAAGCAATACATATACATGTAAATCGAGCGTGGCATGCATACTGTATGTAAAGCTTGAAAGCAAGTTCAGTGATCGTTTTTGGATGATATGGTACCCAAATTATTTTAATCGATCATGAATTGAAATTAATGAAATTACAATTAAATATATTGATTTTTGTAAATTCATGAATTAACAAAACTAAAGGACAAGATAAATCGACAATTTGAAAAATAATATACATTATAATAATAATATTATCAGTTTTACTTACGAGATTGTTTGTCCACCTTAATGTTTGCGATTGGTGATGTCACTGTCTTCAAGCTCAAATTCAAAAAAACGCTACCAGCACTGTGCTACCAGTCCCCAGAGTATTCGATTTTTGCGAACTTGGACTGGGCCATTCCTATGGTAGTTAGTCCAACTTCTTTTTACGAAAAAGGGGAGAAGGTATTCACGTTAATGAACGCTTCCATTTTGATCGTTCGTTCATGAGCGAGAACGACCCAACCACTGTGACCCAACACTAAATTGGTCTGTCAGACGGGGCGGCATACAGCAACCCGTTATTTTTTAAATTGAGAAAAATTTAAGTTATTTTCAAATAGATTTGTTCAACAATCATTGCTTGAATGCTGTATGCCGCCCCGTCTGACAGACCAATTTAGTCTAGTGTTGGGTCGTTCTCGTTCATGAACGAACGACCAATCGAAAGCGTTTACTAACGCCCTGTCACCTACAGTCTAAGGCACCGTGGTCAATTAATTAAGGTGTGCACGCAAGTTGAAACCTGCCAATTATGAAACAAAATTTCTGGGGGGTGGGAGAAGTTAGTCATCTGGGGTGGTTCTAGGCAAACCTGGCCCCTAAATAGATACTCCACTGGTCTTCGAATCAATTTGAAATTCAAATTCTGAAATTTACATGTTCGAGACCATCTAGTTTAGAAAAACCTAATTAAATCCAAATTCAATAATTACTGTACTTTGAAACAATAATTTGAGTGGGGAGGAGGGGGCTGGAAATCGGACATAAACCAGTGGCGTAGATACGTTTTTTTTTGGGAAGGGAGGGGGGGATGATGAAGAAATGGAAGGAAGGTTCAACCTCTTAAATAAAACTCGAAGTATGAAGAATATAATTAAAATTAATATTATACCTGTACATGTGTATAATAAAATATTAATATGTATTCCAAAAACTATTAATATTTGTATTTATACATGTATACACACTGTATATGGTAAACAAAATAATTGTCTGCGTTAAAACTTACAAACTTGATCAATAAAAGGGTGGAAAATTTGACTAGATTGTTCAATGAAAACGTGTACAATTTGTCAAAATTGAAAAATTAAAACTTGGTAAATTGTAAAGATAGCGATGAATAAAAACGTTGACATTTTTGCGAAGTCAAAGATTGAAAACCGAATATTTTTAAAAAAGTGATCAACGAAAATTGAAAAATTCATTATTGAAACCGTGATACATTTTGGAAAATTGAAAACTGGAAAATTCTGAAAAATGGATCAATGAAAATTTGGAGAATTTTTCAAAATTGAATATTGAAACGTAGACAATTTTAAAAATCGTACAAAAGCAACCAGAATGTTTTTGGATGTTAAAGTCAGTTTCATCGAATTTTACTTTAAAAAGTCAAGTTTAAAAACCATTAAATTCAAAAATTCAATAACGTCTTTGAAATACATTGGTTTGGATGAGGGAAGCTTGGACCTCACATGGATGTTTGAACTCCTCCTCCCACTTGCATACTGCTATGGTAATGGTGCTCTATTGGATTTAGGATAAAATAAGTCAATTTAATATTTATTAAAAAAGTTATATGGATCCTTCATGCCGCCCCCCTCCCCCCATTATCCCGGGACCCTAGGCAAGAGCCCTATCACGTACCCCTCTCCCCTTGTGCACTAAGGCTCCTTGATATAGCAATGAATCCCTGCTTCGATGTTGACCACTGGCGTAAAAACACATGCTGTGGCAAATATGTCATGTACTACAAAATGGCTGATCTAGTCGGGGCAGCCTACGTCGTCTGCTTTTAAAAACTATCTTTATAAACAGTTCTATGTCTAATATTATTCAACAGTGTTAAACAAGTGACAATGCTTACTACATGTATATTTGGTACAACTTTATTTCCATGTACAGAACAGACACTTGACAACACCATTTTGTATGAAAGAATTGTTAAATAATGCACGTATAATTGATGAATGTTTTAAAATCCTATAAACCCCATGAGAAAATAAGCCACCATAAAAGTAAAATTAAAATAAGCATCATCAATCATTCTGCACTTATTTTGTACTAAAACGATAGTTATCCATTGTGTGGTATCAAAGATTGTGGAAATTAAGCTTTAATAATACAATAAAAGTGGATTTGTTCAGCCATTTATACGCAATATTAAAGTAGAGGGGTGTTCATTAAGTTTTCGCAATCATTTTTTTATACAAAAATGCTGCATGGATTTCAATGAAATTTGTGGGGAAAATTCTTCAATCATTCCTGAACATATTTCAACATTAAAATATATGTTTCAAAAATTACACATGCTTAAAATTCGAAAGAAAAAATAGACTCCTAGGAGATGGTGGCTCAGCAGCGGTCTGTTGTTCGTTTTTTTTTTAACTTTTGAAGGTTTCATGAGCAGAAATGGGTGAAATGTTTAAGATCTGAGTAATGTCCAAACGTTCGATCTAGGAGTGGATTGAAAAGTTGAAAAATGGACAGACAAGTTTACAACTGTGAAAGATGCTCAGAGAAGTGTTTGTCAGAAATGCTAATTTGGTTGTTGATACACTCGCTGCTAGAACGATAGGAAAAATGCATCTCCCAAAATGGAATTTATTTTGCATATTAGACGTATTTCTCTAACTAATTTCATTTAAATTCATAGAGCCGTTTTTTAAAATTATTGGGGGAATTTAATGAACGCCCCTCGAAATTTTTATGTAAAAATTTCACTATCGATGCACTTTTATTTCACTTTATAAACAGTTTACGTGATGTTTTCTTAAGTTTATTTATGGTGAAAAAAATTGCACAATTCTTGCCATGTTACGTTAAGAAAATTTCAGTTTTCCTATTGAAGTTTTATTGCAGTAAATTAATAATCAATTGATTGCACTTGTGTAAAATGTATTGTACAAAAATTGCATTTTTTTATGCTGGCGGATTTTCTCCTGAAGATTCTTGAAATATTCCGAAATTCTTGATTCAGTTCGTTTCGATCACAAGAATTGCATGACTGGCATTTTCTACCTGGTCAATGACGTGGCTTGAATCTTCCATATGCATACCATACAAGATCCGCCAGAAATATAAAGCTGTAAATAATGCTGATGGCCTAAAAATACAGAATGAAGACAGTTTTATCACTTTTTTTAGAAAATCATTATTCCCCAGATTAGATTGTGACATTGTACATTGGTATTTTCATTGCTGCAAAATATTTTTCGATGCAATAGCTGTTTAGCAAGTTTAATCAGTTTCTGAAAATCGCAGTATTTCATGGAATTGGGAAGTAATTTTCAACTTACCCCAGCTGCTTTGACACCACTGTTATTCCCAGCATCGCTAACCGTTACTGATCCACCAACAAGAGCCACCAGAAATCCACAGAATGAAAACAAAGCGCACTGGAATTACAAAAAGAAATAATCATGGAACAACGAGTATGTGTACGGCATCGTCGGTATACATGTATATACTGCATTTCTTCAGTAAACGCTGCTGAGTATACGAATATAAATTTCTGTTAGTACGAACTCATTTCCAGTCACTGTCCTAGGGCATGGCCACATGGATGAATAAGGATAAATTCCTCGTTGAAGACGAATTCCGAAATTACAAATTTTCGGCTAAGACGACCGAATTTTCGAGTTCGCGAGCATTCGCGAAATGTTTTGTTAAAACGAACTTTAAGCCGGCCATACACGAGGAAATTTATATCTGGAAACTTGGCAATTTTAGGCGTGTCCGAAAAGTCAAGCGCATATTTCTGAGCATTTTACTAACCATGGCTTTTAAATTTCAAACTGAAAGTAATTAGACATCATTTATGTTTTTATAATTGACAAATTAAAACATTTCATTTCTCGTAATTCACATTCTGAAAAACAAAACTTTTTGAACACGCCGTATTTCCAGATATAACTTTCCTCATGTATGGCCGGCTTTAGACAATATGAAAAAAGGTACGTTAACGGGGATTTCCCTGAAAAAAGTTGGAACAACACTCCCCCCCCCATTCATATACAGTACGTGGGTTATTTGATTTCATGGAAACTTTGATGAAACTTTAGAATCTTTTCATTGAAGTCACGTATATACTGATTGTCCGACTTCTGAAAATACGAACTACAGTATTAATACGAACAAATTTTTACGTCCATTGAGTTTCGTCTTAACACGGTTCGATTTGAATTGACGCACAACATGTGGGCACATGTATGACCAATTGACGTTTTTATGACATTTCATAATCTCGGCTAGGAAAATTCCGAATCTTGATATTACGAATTTTTGGCTAAAATGAATGAAGTTTCGAGATCCCTAGCCTTCGCGCTATATATGTTACGATAAAACGAACTTTAGATCGACAAAATGAAAAAAAGGTGCGTTATAAACATGGAATTCTATGATAAAAGTTTATAAGCATTTTCCCATTCGTATATCTATAGGTAGGATTTCATTCAAATTACGATTAACCATTATTTTTGAAGTCGTGTTTTGTTTGACTTCCAATGGTTTAATTTTTGACGTCCCTTAGTTGAAATTCATCTTAAGGAGGTTCCATAAAGTGTTTTAGACACCAAAAGTTCCATGTAGTTCCAAAGAAAGGGATTTTAACATAGTTTTTCATATGAAATGCTATTGTTGAAAAGTGTACTCACGATTAAATGATCTGCGAGTCCTTCGCCTTGTATAAAGGATACTAGAAGGATGACTGGTAATATGACAAAGGGAAAGGCAACTCCGGCTACTTGGGCGATGTTGTTCTTTACAAGAAATGTTCCGAAAATTGGACCACCCCAGGCGTAGTGGAAATACAGCGCGTAGCAGATGATCCCAACAACCTGTAAAATTGCTGTATTAGATGTGGGAAAGGTTTTCATTGAAAATAACACTTATACTGCATAACATTATTTACGTGATGTTTTCTGATACATGTACATAAAAATCACTCCCGACTTCAACTATGAACTATTGCCTTGAATTATGACATTTTATTTATGGTGTTGTACAGTATGTCGTACGTGATGTACTAATGATGTGTGGTAGCTTAAATACAGTATATACTCAAGTACAACTTAAATATATTAATTCTTGAAAACATGTTATTAATCTGTTATCCGAAAAAGTGTAATACATACAGTAAAATGTATACAACACTTTATAATCGAGCTATTACGTATATTCCATATAATATTTCAATTTCTATCCTTTAAATTATTTTAGGAAAAATGTAAATATGAAAATAATTTAAGTTCTTATGGCTGCCTTAGAAATGTATACAGGGTGAACCAGATGTCTGGGTCTTCCAAATATCTTTCAAACCACTGGTGTTAGGTAAAATGTGCCGAGAATAAATGAATAGAACGTGATGCGAGGATT
>JAQGAO010004606.1:0-14872 GCA_034697705.1 Ommatoiulus sabulosus
GCCCCCGGCGCTTAATGAAGGCCCGGCGCTTGTCTGCAATTTTTGAGAAATCCCCCGGCGATTAATTGAGGTAGGCGTGTATTGCGGGTCCGGCTTTTATTTCCGTATTTACGGTATTAATTTTGGCAATACAATAGAATTAACCAAAATAGGGCAATTTCACAAACCCTGGTTCATGCCCAAAATAAATAAAATATCGTATAAAATTGTCTTTCGACTATGTGTATATGAGGAAGAACTAGAGGAACTAGAAGAACTTGAGGAAGAACTAACTTCCAGGTGTAATTTTTTCCTGAGACTAATTATATTTACACGATTATCGTAACGTAAAGCAAATTACCCTGAGGTAGAAGAGTCATACTTCAAAGAGGTAAATAAGTCTGTAAGTTATATTCCTTTCTTAAAACATAAGTGACAAAGAATTTTTTCGTAATCCTGGTGGCATATGCTGCCTTCCTATATATTGGTTTAGAATGTGTAGACCATACAAGCATTATCTGGCCCCAAAAATTGCTAATAAAGGATGGCATACAATTGAATAAAACATTACAAAGCAATGTTCTTAAATGTAACTGATAAAAGGAAAATTAACAGCGTCTCTTATGCTAAACTACACACAAAATATAAATATAAAAATAAAAATGACTAACCTCCATCTGGTCCCATTGGCTCAAGTTGATTAGAGCCCACATTATGAACGATGGCAACATCAAATCCTGCTATTTGGGCATTAAGCACCTAAATTATACCCAATAATAAAAAACTTAATTTTGGTACATAACAATTAGTACAATATTAATTTAGTAAATTGCACAACATTCTTAAATTACTTATTGCATAACCCACCTTTTTACTGAAATTACATTCATATCGTTTAATAAGAACGAACCACTTCTTGGTAGGAAAGGAGCCATTTACGTCTGTTGGTGGTGGAAGAATAGACACACAGGCATTTGCTGGTTCTGCATAAACAACCTTCCCCTAAAACCGACATTTAGTAAAATTAATTTAATGCACAAATAATGGCGGTATGATGAACCCATTTTCTCTTGTTTTTAGATTTTTCATAGAATTTTACAACCACTCAGACGTGTTAAGATAATAACATTAGTGTTTATAGCGTTTATCAATGTTTATAACTACCATCTGTGTAATCTGATTAGACAATATGCTAATCGGAAAATGATCCCATTATCAGAAATTATAAAAAAAAAAGATTTTAGTCATTAGCAGGTAACATTCATCTATGCCCTTTGGTTATAAAAAAAAATTGTCATGTTTTCAGCACAAAAAAACACCTTTGGAAAGCATTAGACGATAACATTTATACTAGAAATTGTGACTTGACTATTTGGCGAGACAAACAATTGTCTGAAATTTTTAGCATTGTGTGCATAAAATTTTAGGATAGCCTTAAATTGCAAAACGTATTTTACTTTTATGTTCCCGTTTGCGCTTACCTTTACCTGTTACATTCTGTCCCTATATACCCGATAGGAAGTTCTATTTGACACTCAAACTGCTCAAAAACACACCTAAGTTTACTTGTATGATATAATCACCAAAAATGATGAAAGAGTGTCGCACGCAATATGCTGAATACACAACTTTTTACCATTGCAAAGCTGAGTTACAAATTTTGATCAGTTCAAGCTGAGAATGGTCAGTCTTAAAAATTGCACAAGAGAATCACTGAATCAAGTGCATGAGTGAACACAGTAGATTTTCTAGAGAAAGCCAGAACTCAGGGGCCACAATATCTATTTCAAATGTCTTATTATAGCAATAGGATCCATACATTACAAAAAGCATTGGAGGTGGGGGTCTACTTTGAATGAATAAAGAGAAAATATTGATAACTGTTCAATTTCGCAATACTCCATACATGGAATTACAAGTAAACCAGTGGGCTGATAAATATCATACTTGGCCCTCATTATTCACATACATAATAAAATAATTAAGATTCTTTATTATACACACCCAGATTCCATCATCATTAATTTTATTTCCAAAGTAAGATGGCATGTCTGGAATGTCTGCTAGCACAGTTTGATTACTGTGCAGGGAGATCTGGAATAGGTAAATAGAAGAGTTCAGTAATTAAATCACTTTAATTCAGAGGGGATTTATTCATTTCAATACTTGTCATCATTAATGAACTAACCACTGTGATATCTCCCTGCACCAGAGCAATGTGGCATAATATGACAAAATTGACTACTGTAAAGATATAAAGGCCAGTAATATGATTTGGCAGACGACGGTAAGGAAACATGGCAATAGGGCGTTGGTGGTGAGAGAAGTGGTAACTGTTATCTGTAACATAAACAAATGTAATATTAGAGAGTAAGCCTATAATAGTTTCAACTTGAGATTTTAATAAATCATACAGCCAAATGAACACTAGGTCAACAGCAACATGTGGGTATCATCCCTTTGTTGTCCTGCAAAATGTAGACTGATATTGGGTGTAATATCTTTCCTACTGATGCTGCAAACATTTGTGTATTTCAAAAAAGAATAACTTATTGAAATGTGTAGCTCAACAATATCAATTGAAGATTGACATAGACACAGGTGGGTAGGCAGCTTCGATCAATATTATTATCATTTCATTAAAATGCTGCAGTGATTGGATGGCGCAATCTAGTAAGGGGCCATTCAAAAAGGACGTATTTAGAAAATTTTGAAAGTTTTGCAAATTTGTACTCGGAAAATGTAAATTTTGTCCTCTGAAACGGTGGAAAATTTTGCCAATTTGTCCTCAGAATTTTTTGGAAAGGTTGCAAATTTCTCCTCGGAAACTGTTGAAAATTTTACAAATCTTTACTCGAAAAAACAGCTGAAAATGTTGAAGATTTGAACTTGGGAAAAGGTGGAAATAGTTGCAAATTTGTCCTTTGGAAAACGTGGACAAATTTGTAAAGATGACCCCGGAAAAGGTTGAAACTTTTGCGAGTTTCTTCTCGAGAAAAATGAAAATTTTGCAAATTTGTACTGAGAAAATTTGAAAGTTTGCAAATGGACACTGATCGAACTTTTAAGTTCTCTGACTTTTCCAGGACTGGAGGTACCCTGTTTATTGACATTTGCAATTTATAAGCCACCTATGCGATATTGCGTTCAATTTCCCTATTACTTTGGAAACTGATTTTATTTGGCATTTTTTATCGAGTGGCATCCGAGTTGGTCATACTTCCCTCCATCCCCACGTTATGTCCGTGATTCAACCTATCCCCCACACATGAGGACGTCCTTTTTGAATGGCCCCTAACCGTATCAACATCAACTTGTAAAAAATGTCTGTATAGCTCTTATAAAAAATGGCTTTACTAGGACTTATGATTTATTATTACCCTAGTTCAGATGACGACTTGTCAATTCACAATCCTGCATTCGATTAACTTTATGATCGATTAACTTTGCTAAGCTTGGCAAAAAATGTATACTGTATGTATCAAAAACAAGTAGGGCCTACTTGTTAAAATATCAAGACAGAAAAATTAAAGTTATCAATATTTGCCTGGAAATATTTTAAAAATTGATACTTGCAATGATCTAGAATTCTAGATATTTAATCATATTCAATTTAACCTATAAATCCATCTATCAGTCTATCAAGTTGAAACATCATACATCAAAATTGTTAACAAAGAATCCAAAAGTACAAAGGAAAACATAACAGGAAACCAGATAATTTGACCAATGAAAATAAACACAGGTGATACCAATGATGACAAAATGCATCTGTATTTAAAATCCAGTTTATATAATTTGCTACAATTGGCATTCCTTAGAAATGTCCATCAAAAAGTTTTTCCAGTTAATATAATCAATGAGACCTAAAATTTTTAGGCTAAAAATAAAAACACGTTGTTTGATAACCAGCAAAAATAATTGTTAGGTCATAAAGACTAATTTGAGACAACCTTTTCATAACATTTATTCCAGGCTGAAAATTTAAATCAATAACAAACTGGCGTCAGCTTACAAGCTAATAAAATACCACAAATCTATACTTCATTCTTATCACGTCATCGTTATCATTGGATATTTCGCAATTCAGATGTCAATGTTTATTTGCAGATGAATGTAGACCTAACTAAAGTGGGCCAACCAAGTAATATTATTGGTAAAGCAGACTAAAATACTGGGTCTGAATTAGTTACCGTTATAAAAAAGGCCAAGATTTTTGGAATATAGGGTTATCTCAGTTTATCCTGTACAAGTAACACAGAAATAAAAATGTGCCAATGCCAAGAGTAAATAAACTAAAAGTAGTACAAACTGAAAATGATAAGCCATAGTTCACAGCAGAACATTCATGCTGCCTTCCAAGAATTGATTTCTACATATAGGACCTATGGTATGCCTATAAAGCATTAAACTATAATTCTAATTCGATGACTAAACAATGATTCAGTCATTAATGCACTGGTATCTGTATGGTAGTGGGCAGTTTTTTATGCAATTGGTGTATACTGAATGCTGGTTTTGTCCTTTGAATGAGTAGGCCTACTGGCTGAAAGAAATGTTGCAGAATTCATTTGGCTTTCTGTGTCAGCTATCCTGGAATTCTCAAGCATGGGGAATATAATTTGTGACCTGTGGGTTCATCATGACCAGACTGTTTATTTAGTCTGACATATACATGCAAATGAAAGTGCAGATGTGCCAGGCATAATATAAACATGTTTTATGGTCAAGGACCCCAGGATAAGGGCAGGTTACAACCAAAGGCGATGGTTATAAAAGTATGTCCTTATGATTTGACAAAATGATTATGGGTAGTGTGATGTCTTCATTAAATGCCTGTGTGAAGTTGAGAGCACCAAAGAAACTTTCAATGTTAAAGTTCAACTATATTTAAACTAGTGGTTTTAATCAGAATGTTTTAATCAGATTAAAACTTCTTAATCTCTTAGGGCTATGGGCAATCGTCATGATCTAAATTGGTCCAATTTAAAGGTCTAGTCCAAATTATAGTTTCATGCTTTATGAAACAAACTTTTCAAAATTCATTAATTGTCATAAGAGAAGTGTGCTATTAATAGCCATGGTCAGATTATGCACTTTGCAGACTTGCTAAACCAATATAATGAAATATTTCTGTCCATTCAGTAACACTTTAAAGCATGTTTTTTAATTATTTGTTAATACCATATATAATGCTACAAGTATCAATTATAGCCATTTACAGATAACCATAAAGCAAGCTTGTATAAGCATTTGCATCATTCATGCTATCCCTTTTCCTCCACTGACACAAATAATTGAGTATATATTTATATAATTCTAATGTTATGAAACTTGTCCTGGTTTGGCAGTTCAATAAGTGTTCAGGAATAATGTGTCCTTACATGTTGTGATACTCTGCAATTAGTTTACTTGCAGCATTTGTAAAAAAAAAGTCCATTCATTTCAGTGATTCTGCTTGCTGCACGATTCACACTATCAGCTTTTATTGGATCCGCACAATTACAGAAACATTGTGTGGGCAGCAAGTAACTAAATGACACCTCACACAACTGATTGCAGGACAACAATGCCACAGTATAAATTAAACGAAAACAATCAATTGATGGCCACAATGCAGAGAACAAAACGAAACCTTTGCATTTTTGTAAAGGGTTATCTAACACAAACGCATGTGTAACACCAAAGCTACCTCCAAATACCAGTGAAAAGCTTATTTGTAGCTCTTCTATGGTGCATTTTACATACATTGCATTTCCAATACAAAAATCACAAATAATCACTTTCAGGGTCGATGGTCAACCAGGGAATCGAGTGCTTCAAGCAAGCTTATCCTATCCAATCATGCTTTTTATTAGCGCTATACCGGATCAGACAAGCTCTAGCAATTTGACTGAAATATAATAATAATGTAATCACGTAGCTAGGACAGGCCATTAATCAGAGCTTAGGCTTCGAGTAAGCCAATTCATGTCATCAACGGGGGATCAAATACACTCTGACCGCATCGCATAAAACTGGCATTCACTTTTCAAGGTCTAAACGAATGCAACAAACTTGGCAAGAAATGCTAAGAGGGGTAAAGGTTATTGTGAATATGTTGGCAACTGTCTGGGCATGCACATAGCCTAAGCTACGATAATATTATCGCGACAAATGTTAATCAAATCAAATGTTGTTGTTTTACAAAGACGAGAGGCAACATCCTAATTTCATAAATTCTCCGAACTAGGCCTATACGCAGTATTTTTCCTCATTCTACCACAAGATTTCAAAGCTTCCGAAATAGTTACCTTGAAAATATCTTCATTCAGAACATGGCTACATGCAACCCTCCGACAGCGCCCCAAATGTGAAGTTAATTTGGCGAAGCGAAACTAACATGTTTTGTAGATTTCATCGCCTTCGTACGTCCCAAATCCACACTCACAGACTCCATTAACTACTATGGCGCCACACACAATACGCGACGACTTCCTCGAGAGCCGAGAGAGCGCTTTCAAATCCGAGCCGTTCAATCAACAAGTTTTCTCATTGGTTCCTACGAAAATGTGGAGCGCATCTAAGCGCGACTAACTTGGGCCTTTTGCCGAAGCGCCGCCACAAAAAAATACCATTCTGTTGCACCACCCCAGAGGGCGCTGTCACAAACCAGATGTCAGTCTCCATGGCAACAGGATGTTGCGCAGATCTGTCAAACGCGTAGTAAATAATGTCGTTATCTCTGCGGGATGTGTAATTTCGTCCCAAACGAGGCCAAATAGTAAAATCAAATCCAATTTTTGGTCGAGTAGGTAATTCAACATCAACGAATTATTGCTAGAAGAATAATTAAGTCAAACAAGTAGAAATAAATACGTTTGATTACGGTACGAGCTCATTCGGCAACTATTGAGCGAAAATGTCCCATGCTGTTAATTCCTAAATAATTTCAGAAATGAATATAATTGGAGTCAAGCTTAAAAACCGTTCGCTATAACATCCTGAAAAAAATCAGCAGGGATAATTTCCCATTCAGAAAGCTACAATCGTCGGGGGAAAAACGTCAATATACCTTCAATGCATAATTGTCCGTCTATAATTATGCTATACTTTTTAACGTCGCGTCGTCCTAGCTGACTTGTTTGCCAGAGAACTTGAAATTTTCGTAATTTTTTCCCATTTGCATTTATTGATTTTTCAGGGTTCTAATTCTTAGATTTCTGCCGCTTTTAATTTTGGAATAATAAAAAAGGAATGTCAAATTTCAAAACGATGTCAGTTGCCTGGCGAACGAGTAACTTTACACGGGATAAAATAAAGTTTAATCATTGCGGAGAATGACGTGTCATTGACAAATTGGTTAAATTACATTTAATATTGACAATTTGGCATACGTATCCAGGCATAAAGCGAATTTTCTCTAAAGGACATTTCACACTCCGGCCTCATGCATGCAGAAGTGACAAGTCTCGACATTTTTCATTTTGAGATAAAGAATGGAGCTCATTTTACTTGAATTAATATCGTTTTCTGAAGCAGGGATGTGATATTTAAAGTATTCCCGTGCCTCTTATCTTTTCATAGATAATTCAGTTATATTTCGATTTGAGTTAGCTGCCGAATCATGTTGAGAACTTTAAAAAAATGACGTCATGAGTGATTCAGTAATTGATCCTTTAACCACAGTGTTTTAACAGTAATTGAGCGATGTACAGCGACATCTGTGGACATGGTTGAAAAGAGTTTGCAAGAAAACCTGTTGCATTGAGTATTGCAAAAATCGCTGAGTGGTGGCACCACAAGTCTTATGCAACAACCTCTAGTCAAATATGAACTCCATTTACAAAATAGAATTTCCCAACAATATTCTGCGTTTTATGAATGGAAAGTTGAAATACGTCCTTTGATGTTTGCAGTGAAAACGAACTATAGGGGGAATCAGACGTTAGAGCTAGTTTACGACAAATTCATAATGATTCGCATGTACTCGTCCTCATTGTTAGAAAGAAAGCAATCAATCCCATAAATACTTGTTAGAAAAAAGTAACAGGATTGTCTCAAATACCACTTGACAATTAATAAAGTGAATAAATCCAATTCATCTTTCCGTTTCGCCGCGCTAGATGGCGCCTAGTGAATATACAGAAAGTGCATCAACAGAACGCGCGTGCGCACAAAAGTCTGCAATTAATTCAACTTAAATGTCAAACAGCATTTTATATAGTTTGAATAAATCTGCTTACATTAATTAATAACTTGTAAATTACTTCAAACTTAAAAGCTTGTCGTCGCCCTCTTGTTTTCAACTAGCCTATTTCGGGGCCAGTGCATCAGCATAGTTGATTATCAACTCAAAACGCTTTCTATAAGTATAAGGGCATAATAACATGGCGTGCAGGGGCAAGGGAGAAAAATAAGGGACCACCTGCCAAGCAATCTCTTATTCAATTGGTGGAAATATCGTGCAATCAGATGGCCGAAAAGAGCAAGCAGGACATCGGGCGGACTTTCAATGTGACTTAGGAAGAGTGGACTTGTTTCTATTTTCAGTTTCATGCTGCGCTTCTTTATTTCGAAGAAATTACTAGTTTCGGGGAAAATATTAACAAAAAAAGCAAATTTCATAATAAGCCCGATATTGCCGAGTTACTGAACCAACATGACAATGTGGGTAGCGTGACATTTTTACGGCTGAAAGGACGCCGATATATAAATCCTTACGCAAACGACTGGGAACCAACTTGCGTGGTCAAACTACAGAGAGACGGCGATCGAACGGACATCTGACCATCTCGAGATAACTTTAAAAAATAATAAAAATAACGTCTTCAAATATTACATTATAAAGTTCGAATTCCTGTCCATGACTGGCCATTTAAAAGGTAAGTCTACATATTTTATTTCCAAAGGATGACCAGCTGCGCTATTATCTGTTAAATTTGATCGCTGAATAATTGGATGGAAACTGTTAAATGGCTTTAATGTTCGATTTAATTTAACTGTGCATGGAGCAACAGGTCATAAAATATTTGTACTCTCTGTCATCTAAATGTTCAATATTATCCTATTCTATCACCCCTTAAATTTCATTAATGTTTTATGAAGCAAATATTCACTATATAAGATGGAAATAGTTGATTACAAGGCGAATATTTCATCGATTAACCAACGAATCTAACCGATTAGAAATAGGTGGAACTTATATAGTACTACGTTTTAATCTTAATTTTAGTTTTCGTACATGTATGATATTTTTCATCTCATCTATCATCTGATTTTGGCAGCCTTATTGTATACAATAGCATATTAAGTCATGATTCGTGTATAACAGTTGTTAGTGCCTGTGGGGCAAAGTCATCAGATTGCGTTATTTCTTTTTCAAATTTATGATCTATGGGTCACACTAAACCGTAGAAGCTAACACTAATCGAATTTTGGTACATCCTCTCATCAGTGAAAAGTGAAAGCAAACATGATAATCATGCGTCGTCAGGTCAACAAGAGATATGTTCCGGTTAGGTGCAATCAGCATGGCACAACATCAGAATATGGGTACGTGCACGGTGAAGCTTGTTCCAGTCGCTTGAAAACCAGTGTCGCCTAGTGGTAAGAGTCTGTAATACCACTACGCGACACTGGTTCGAAATAGGTTGACCAGCGACTTGAATAAGCTTCACCGTGCACGTACCCTATGGCAGTTTTAAAAAAGCGCGAAAATTGAATTTTCCGCGATTTTTTTATTGGGCGGTAAACCGCATCCTTGTAATGATAGACATTTCTACAGCAACTCCTGGTTTTAATAATACATGGCAATTATTTTACCCAACGTAGAATTGCGTTATTCGTCTTTCCTCTATAATGCCTAAAATCGATGGCATTCTATAGATCATGAGCTCCACAATAAGCTGATAATGGTTTTGAGGTGCACCAACTCGATTTCGGAGGTATTCCTGGGATACCGAATAAGCAGTTAAAGTAAAAGTTATGCTCAACTTTCGAACAATGAAACAATTCTACACAGACATCCGGCTAAACATTTTCCAAGTAAGTTCCGGAGTTCCCTTTGAAATTTCTATAGCATTATAGGTATAGGTATTAGGACCCTCTTACAAATATTATGGCGGATGATATTGAAGAATAACGTAGAATAACTTAGAATTTCATCCCCCGCATCCGTTCGTAAACAAGGGGGAGGATGTCTGAGGGCGCGTCCCTTTTCACTCACTTCCCCCATATACGGAAGTACAAAGTAGATCAGAAATAATAAAACCTTAATGGTTTATTCGGTATCCGAGCAATACCTCTGAAATCCCGTGAAACCATTATCAAAAATTATCATTGCATTCATGGCATTCCATGTATTGAAGTCTAAAGTTCTGCTAACAGCTAGTTTGAAACCATGACACCATTGAAAACTATTCAATTTCACGCGGCAATATCATGTTTCTATATACATTGTAAGGATGCTGCTATATTGTTGGAAACCTCGATTCCGTTCAAAGTAATAATTCGACAATAATAGAACACGTTTCTAGATGTACTGTATGTAGTTTCTAAATTATTCACCGCTTTTTTTTAATTTCTAGTCGCCATTTATTTAATGGTCACTCCCTAACAACAACAAAATAAATAAAACCATGATTATAAAACCCGCATTCCAGTTTTTTCTGAATATTCAATAAGCGCCTGAAAGATTCATATAGTCTATAGGCCTACAGTTCCAGAAAACATTTCCTTCATTTTATTCTGATTTGTTGCATTCATAACGGATAATGCAACAAACGAACGGTTTTGGTCTAATAAGAAGAGGACACTTCACTTTACTCTATGAAGCTGGCAGCAAAATAACCAAACGAACCTTTGTTTCTGATGTAATTAATGATAAATCCTCACTACCGGAACATTGGATTTCCAAATCACATGCACTTTATTTTTTAATACAGTGATGTTAAAAATTCGCAAACTCCCGAATGCAGAACAGAAAAGCGTGCACTCGTCTATTAAAACGCGCTGACATGCAAAAATAATACCAAACCCAAGCAATTTACCGCTACCAATAATTAAATGGCAATAATCCCTTATTTGCGTTTGTTTCGTAGGACCACAAGTGGCGAGTTAATCCCTGAAACCCGCGTTAATTTACTGGCGGAAAATTCAGCTTACTAAATTTAACCTTTATGAAAAGGAAATTTGGGAATTAATATTTGGAGAACACACAATGTAGAACCGTAGGTGTCCCTAAGGCCTTAATCCTGTTTCTCGGTAATGTTACATATGAAAGGAGACAATGTCACGCAATATATGCGATCGTAATGAAGAAAAGGAACTGATTTTTCCTCAAAGTTTTCATTGTAATTCCTATTGCGTTATTTCTGTGAAATGGTTTGAAATGCAGATAAAATGGGCTATCAACGGATTCTCGTGTAACATGACGCAAATAATACCGTTGTCACACTTGCTCGAGCATGGTATAATGAATCTCAAGTATAAGAGAAATATGGCTAAATGCGAGAGAATTTCAAACGTGGTGCCAATTAAGGCATCAAAATCGTGATGGTATAATATACACTGTATGTGAACGACCCCATGACATTTAAATCAATCACATGATGACGATCCAATGCTGAAATGATCTTTTTTACATACAGGGAGATTCGCAAATTAAATCGACGATAGAGAAATCCTCTACCATGAAAATTGTGACACTGACCACCACATTATGCCTGCTAACAGGGATTTTGGTAATTCTCATTCCTACCACCATATCAACGACCAGTTCGATCTGCAGCCATGGTAGGTTGATACAATTTAGTAGATTTCTATTCAAGTCCTGTGCAAATCATTAACTCAAGAAAAGTAACATTTCGTGATTTTAGAGAGGAAAATTGGTAGTAACAATTAATAAATGCCTTGAAGGCTGGTCATGGTAGACGAAGAAGGCGAGTCAGAAACAATATAACTATAGATACACAATGACAACAACTATATATATTTCAATAATGTAACTAATCAGCTATTCTCACATAATTGAGTTGCTATATAACGATGCCCACTCTATAAAGCCAGATTGGCAACTCACCTGACAAAGGTCATAAGTAATATAACCTTAATATTAATTTATAATCTCTAAAAAGGAAAAATTGTATCATTATCACTAAGTTAATCAAAACAGCCCATTTTTATTTTCGTGATTTTTCTAATTTTTTAGTAAAAAAAATAAAAATGTCGCCCAGGTTGCAGACGTTCACATTGTGCCCATCGCCAATGAAACTTTTTTTCAAAGTTACTTATTTTTTTTCTTTCAAAACTACGAGAAATATATCACGAAAATAAAAATAGGAGAGATCCCTATGCATGCATGGGACAACTTAGGAATGGGATAATGAGTGACAATCCAAATTTTACGAGTATAGCATAATGAGATTAATCATACTTCTAATCACCACACAAAATCACTTCAAATACATAATTATACATTTAACACTACGTTTTACACACATCGCACCCGTTTCTTTCAAAAGTGACACAACTTGTACTTGATATACTTGTATGTTCAGTGAAAGCGACTTTGCATAGTTTCGGATAAATGAAGGTATTGGCACTTTATTTTATCATGCATTAAAACTAATTGATTTATCTCAACAGAATTTTTTTTGAGTTTTATCAATTCTGAAGCGAGGATGCGATATGACAAGTTGTATAGCAATCTGAGCGATTATACGTGCTTTGACCAAAAAAATCAAGATACCATCTTTGCAGTGATTTGGTGTGATTATTAGAAAAGCGTATACCTTCACTAATAGCCTATTAGAAATATATTTGGATTGTATTTATTTTATCCTTCTTCTTTACTAGCACGGTACACCATATGGAATTTACATGGAACGAAATGTTAGTTGGAAATAATAATTTGGCCGTGAAAATAATTTTTGATGTCTTACAGAGGTATACAGTGTAGAGGGAGAATCAGAGAAAACTTGAATACATGTATAAATCTTTCTGAAAAATGTCATGCAAGCAAATAAAAATCACACAAAGTAAAATAAATAAAAATGTACATAATAAACATGTACATTGTAAGTACTGGTAATTTTATTATTTCCAACTGTCAAAAGTCGACAGTTATTGTGTCGACTTTTAATAGGACATTATTTATATTATTTTTCTTTGTCGTGTTTCAAGTTTGTGTTAACTTAATTCAGAAAGATGTGTCATAACAATGTTATTAAACTATGACAACTAATTATGTTGCGGCCATCACACCATACAATTTAAACATATTTGTAAAAACAAAAATGGCCTTAAATTACATGTAATTTGCAAAATGATTATACAAGCACGAGGGTTGATCAATAAGTAAGAAAACAAGACTTCTCACACTAGTTACATTGTACATGTAGCTCGTATACCTCAGCTCGTACGCCATTTTCGGAAACGATAAGAATTTCTGTGACCGAAAAGCACATCACTGACTGAAATTCATCGCCAAATTGTTGAGAATTATATTGTCAATGTCAGTGCATGCACCAATCCCATACCTGTTTCCGTGACATATGTCTTTGATAATGGCAGAGCAGACATTCAGGATGAGCAATGAATTGGCCGGCCAAGCAGATCCTGGCTTCATGCACTTGACACCGATGTTTGGGCGATCTTGTGGATTATGTGCACAAATAGTCTATCCCATGCATGACCTCACTATTTACTATATCAGGGTTCCACCAGAAATTTCATTTTCAACTTCCCTGACTTTTCCAGGTCTTAAAAAAAATTCCCTGACCAATGACAATGTCAAAAATAGACCTTGTATTTCGCAAAATCGACAAAGAAAAATTTATTGCAAAATTTACTAATGACAATTTTGAAAATTAACATAGAAAAATGTAAAAAATTAAAAAATTGCATGAAATTTTGTTTAATATTTGACAATTTGTATTCGGAAAATGCAGAAAGTTTTGCAAATTTGTACTAGGAAAACGTGGGAAATTTTGCAATTCTGTACTCGGAAAACGCGGAAAATGTTGCAAATTTGTGCTTGGAAAACGTGGAAAAATTTCCAAATTTGTACTCGGAAAACGTTTCTCGGAATACGTTGAAAATGTAGCACATTTTTGTACATGAAAAACGTGGAAAATTTCGCAAATTTCCACTTGGAATGGGCCCTGAGCTAATCATTTGTAAGCAGTAATTTTGAATCGCAACAACATGACTACGTTGAATTTCCCTGACGTTTTTCAAAAAAAGTCATTCTTTCCTGACTTCTTCTTGACTTTTCCAGGTTTTCCATGTCTGGGGGTAACCTGTATATTTGTATGCATTATTTCAATAAATTCAGAACGTGAGATGTCTTTTTATCTTATTTATTGAACAGTCCTCTTATAAACACTAAAAATATTCAACATTGCGAATCGACACATATACAATTTCTAATCATCTTTATGAGTCTACATTGCTCGTGCATTCAGAAACAAGAAATTAAATATATACAGTTTATATATATATAAACTATATATTTATATTTATATTTATGTTTATATATATATAAACTATATATTTATATTTATATATATATTTATATGTAATCATTAAAACACCCTATAAATTAGTGATTTGAGTGTTGTGAAGAGTACGTCTTGATAGCGCATTTTCCATACACATTTTTCGATGATTTTTGCTTATAGATAATGACACGTACAACTATAGCATTCAAAACTGCATATTTTTAAATTTCGCACAATTAAATTTAAAATTGTTTCAAAACTTCATTATGATTTCAAAAAAAGAAGCATCAATTCAAGCGACGGGGAATACGGAATACGGAATACGGGGCGTTATAAATCTCCCGAACTGGACAATCTCCGTGACTAGAAATTGAAATATTCTAAGATTACTTACCTAGTCTTGGCGCGGA
>JAQGAO010004607.1:0-14872 GCA_034697705.1 Ommatoiulus sabulosus
GAATGGTTTGACACGGTCACACGGCATGTGATTAAGTTTAGGAAAAACATATACATGTATAGCAATAATCGCAGTTAGGATACTTTTAAGGTCCAAATGGCTCGTACATTTTGCTATTGATGTTTCAGAAACATTTGCTAATCTTCTGAAAACGAGTTAGAGAAGTAATAAAATAGTTTAAAAAGATACCTAAGCATAGATGGGCTATCCTGCAATCTTTATTAACGTATAACTACATCTGGGGATGCATAGGAAATGATGATGATGCCATCATCAGAATTTAAGGAATGATATGATGACATCATTATAATTTACCAAATGATGTCATCCGAATTTTAATGAATGACGTTTTCATCAGTTTTTATGAATGGCGGCATCATAAGATTTGTTATGGGTGACGTCATAAGAACTGTAATAGTTGACGTCATAAGAACTATATCATCAGAATTTTAATTGATGACGTCATCAGAATTTTAATACATGGTCATTCATTAAAAATGACCCATTTTCCGGACATTTAATCGCGCATTTGTTTTCGAACATTTAATCGGATATTTTATCGGGTATCTTTTCCGAAATATAATCGGACATTTTTATCTCATTTGAAACTGTGAAATGTTCCGAAATGATTAATTAAACATTAAACGCATAATTTGGGAAACGTTCAGGAGGTTTTTAGCCCTTCCAGGGAAGGGAAGACGGTCATGACCGATTTAATTTATAGGAACTGTCCCAGCATTCACCTGGTGGATTATGGGAAACCATGAAAAACCACAATCAGGATAGACGACCCGGGGACTCGAACCCGCATCTCCTGCAAGACGAGAATGATTTATACCACTTAGCCACCTTAATTGCTCGGTAAACTTTTATGCGTTTAATGTACATTTAATTTTATTGTATAAATTACTTTATCGCATACAAAAAATTGGCCATGCACATGGGAGATAACATATTTCATAGCATAGGAAATAACATGTCAAGTCCTGTGGCCAACTTTGTATACTGTATACTCTATGCGCATTTCCAGAGTAGTTTGTAAGTTTATGGAACTCGTGGGAAAATATTATCCAAATGTTGTAAGTATTTACGTTGATCGAAGATATTTCTTATACTGCCTGAAAATATCGATCACAATAATATAACTGAACTGATCAAGAATACGTAAAAATACGTAATTCATCCATTGCATTGAGTTGAAATCATCCAGAAGCATTACTAACTTATAGTTGAGCATAGAGGGCCATTTTTTGCCAGGACAATTCCTAAGCTGATTTTATAATGGTGATGAGATGAGCTGTAAAGATTCCGAAATATTCAACTTTGAAAATATGCACCTCAGCGGGCCATGCCAAAGCAGCGGACCGCATGGCGCTCTATAAAGCGGAACTTTAAAAGGCCTTTTAAGTGAGTGAAAAGGCAAAGAACATTCCGAGTTCATTAGTTCTTTGCACCGGATTATATTAGTATAATTTGGCCGCACAAAGATGGACCTAAGGAGAACAGCACATTGTGTCCGCCACAAAAAGCCCAGAAGCGGGCGGGCGTGGTCCCAAAGAGGTCTCTGTTTATGTCTGTGGCTAACCAAAGGCCGATTTCATAGGGAATGATATGGAAGGACCCACACAATCCATGCCTGACCAAGGATTAACTTGCTGCATTAGGCATGAATGGAAGGCCCAAACCCAAGGGGAACAGCTTTTAAACCTTTCGCACTGGGTAACTCCCGCTGATCTTTTGACTAAAAAAAAGCTACTGCCCTTTCTTGCAGGGGAACCTAGGGGTCAGCTCCCTTATTTAACATTTGAACCGTAGGGACACAATGCTTCCTTGCTTTTCAAATTGTTGTTTGATGACTACATTTAGGAGAAATTTTGAAGGCGGGAATTGTGGGCTATTATAAGTCATAAAGATAAGATTTGGCGCTGGGGTCCTTCGACCTCCACTCTTCTTCTTTGACGGCATGCTATGAGAAAGTTGGATATTTCTCCATGTTGTTACTGGAATAGTAAATTCGGTTTACATAAACGTATAGTATTGTTGGAAATGTACATTTGTGGAAAATTAAGAATTTTTTACTTAATCTTGAAATAATTTCCGCTGGTGCAAGCAACCTTGCATTTTGTTCAAAAGCTTTTAAGATCTTTGCAATTTTTAACAATGCCATTTTTGGATGCTAGAATACATTTTTATAATACTATTTTTGGATAAAATGCTACGGTACATTTTTATAATTCCATTTTGGACAAGATGCTACTAGGCATTTTTATAATGCTATTTTGAATGAAATACTTCATGCTATGCTAGAATTCTATTTTGAAATAAATTTAAATTTTTGCTGAAATTTTATTTTTGGAGCAATGAAAATTAAATATCTATCTATCTATTCAGTTCATTTTTTTAAAAAAAAAATATTCAGTGTTTGTTTTTAATGGACAATCGAATCCACATTTATGACCAAATTTCTTTAGACACCAAAAAACTTAACTTTCATCTTAATAATAAATAATATGTAATGCAACTATTGAAAATACCAATGAAACCACCAAAATAAGACAATTTAAGGGAAAATGAGCACACAATTGTACAGTATCTCGCATGATGGACAAACTCCGAGCTCAAACCCCACGTTACGTATTTATTTCTTGAAGGCAGTCACGCAGTCGTTGAAGTTAATCTGCTAATGTTCTTTACCCAAACAGCTTTTATTAGCGTCAGTCCTCTTGGGCCTACCTTCTGGCCTGTAAACTTACCTGACCAGATCACCTTACCAACAGGTAGCTCGTATTTCACGCAGGTCTAGGTGTCGTTGGGCCACCTAGTGGCATCTACCCTCTGAAACTAAGATCATGAGAGATAAGGATCTCTGCATTTCCCCTCACCAGTAAATAACCGGGCTTCATTTAATGATTTGATTGCAAGTTATAAGGGATTAGCACGTTTGGTGGTGGATCCAATGTCACCTGACCGATCTACCGGTTCTCTTTTAACTGTCCACGCCTGCAGGGGGTTATTTTGGAGGGTCGTGGATGGCGGTTGGACAGAATGAGCGGAAGCAAGGACCTCACCCTTGAAGAGGGGTATTCGCCAATTCCCACACCTTGATATTATTGCTGTTTGTGTACTAAGGAAATATTCGGTTATATAACGTTTTTCAAGATACATGTAACTACACAAATGTTTGATGGCTTAGAACAACGGCATTCTCCGACATAAGGGGGTAGTTTTGGAATTACGGATGTCCGAAAAATGCCCGTTTAAATGTATGAAAAAATGCGGAATTATATGTCCAAAAATGGGACTTTTTTTAATGAATGCCGTAATTATTTAAAACTAGCTGGAAAACCCGGCTTTGCCCGGGGATTCATACATTTGCAATAAAAATGTATATAAAAATGAACATAATTCGGAAAATTAAGGGAAGAATGACTTAATTTTCAAAATTAACTAACTACAATTTTGTATTCGGAAAATTTTGAAAATCTGTGCTCCGAAAACGTGGAAAATTTGCAAATGTTGAAAATCTGTGCTCCGAAAACGTAGGAAATATGCTAATTTGTCTGCGGAAAACGTGGAAAATTTGCACTCGGAAAACGTGGACAATTTTGGAAATTTGTACTCGAAAAACGTGGAAAATTTATCAAATTTATGCTCGGAAAACCTATAGAATTCTGCAAATTTGTACACGGAACACCTAGAGAATTTGTCAAATTTGTACTAAGAAAATCTTCTGATGACGTCATTCATTAAAATTCAAATGATGATATCATTCATTGACATTCTGATGAAGATGATATTTGAAAAATTCTTATGATGACATCTCCATCACAAATTTTAATGAATGACGTCATCATTTAATATACAGCGCCAGATGAAGTTCTGTCTTAAAAAAATTCTAGGATAACATCCAGCTGTATGCTCCGGTGTCTTTTTTTTTTTAAGTTTCTAAATTCGTGAAAAATTAAGGTTTACATTACTCATTTTTTGTAATGATGTCCAAAATGACATCGAACATTGCTCTAACTGTGGTTAATCTTAAGTTTTGAGCATCATCATACATGTACAGTGAGTGCATGCATTTTTTGCTTATTTCTGCTCGAACTATCAGTCATAAAAACTATACTGAATGTTTTGTCTGCAATGACCGTAACGATTAAAATATTACTATACCGTATACATGTATTCGCATTTATACATCAGGGGCACTCAGACAGCAGCTTCGTGAATTGATATTAATTGGCTTAAAATCAACGATAACCTTGAGAAAATGTTTAAACCAATTAGCGTATCGATTTTGTACACGTGACTTCATGACTGCCAAAATTTCCATTCGTAAAGCTTATGTCTGAGTACCACTCTGAGGGAAGAAAAAAAATCCCTATGCGTTGGCCTTCTGTGCATACTTATGTGTTCATATGGGTGGCCGGCTTTCCTGGAAAGTACACTTTCCTATCAATCAATCAATTTTCTATCAATCTGATACTTAAAATAATGTATATGAAAGATATGAAATATCATTTTTGTTATTTTTTGTATCATTTAAAACGCGTGAATCGTAATTGTTGGTAACATAATTCAGGACGAATTACTGTAGATTTTAATTTTCTCAAAATTTCCAGCTAGGCGAAGAATTTCAACCCCATGAAATTCAAGAATATTTTTTCTGTTGTATATTTTGCGTGAATGTACTCCACATAGTGTTATTTCAAACGTTTATTTGCTTTTGGAAAGTGTTTTTAAAAAATCTTTCCAGGTATACGTCTGAACGAAGCCATTGCCACATTTATAAGTGGGTTTTCAGAATTGCTATTCTGTCTATTTGGATTAGAAGTTTTTTGGAACCTGAAAGCTGACAGCTCGAAAGGACTATCGTTAAAGTGACTCCTTTGTTAAGGATCCTCTTCAATCTAAACTTGTTCAAATATGACGAGTCGCTCATTTTCCAATAGTTAGCTCAGCCGCTTTTGATGGACTTTTTTTTTCTCGAATCTCAGCCAACAAAAGTCGGCGCATTCACCGTGTTGATGCGGAGAAAATTGAGCCATTTGTAGCAAATCCCCGAAGGGAAACTTGCTAAACTATAGTTTTCGATCCAATATGTCATCACAACTGCGCGCTGTTGGATATACTCCAGGGAAATAACGAACCAAATGCACTTTAGAGTACATTCCATACACCAGCTTGTGGAGGGGAAGGCAATTAAACGCAAGCTTTGGAAATGAAAATGTACCATTTCAGTCACCAAACTATATTCAATGGGGTCAATCACAAAGTGATGTAACGACAAATTAATGCGGCGATTTGGACTTTCAGTACCAAAATATTTCAATTTTATTCTTGAAACTGTTTTTTTTAGCAGATGCCCAGTTTGAAATTTGCTTAATATTGAAAACAAAAGGTTTAAATTGTTTTATAGCCCAAATTTAACATTCTGAGCTGTGTCTTGAATATAAGAACTTTGAGAAATTTGATCACATCACTGAGTGAGGGATAAGATAAAAAATTCTATATCATTCTTACTGCACAAACTTGGGATGTTTATACTTGGAATGCATGCAATGACGACATTTTTTTTTACAAAATCTCTATTCTGAAATCTTAAAAATTGTTAGTCGTACATGTAATGTGTGACAGCCGAAAAAACATGGAATCCACCCGTTTAATGTAACAACATATTTCATTAAAAATTTGGAAAGTGCTGTACAGAAATAGCCCACGTAGCAAGATGACCAAAAAATGACGTCAGTTAAGGACGTCATTTATGACCAAAAAATGCCCCCTCCTTTTGACGTCATTTTTTGGTCAGCTGGCTACATGTGAGTACAGTAATAAGCATGCAATTTTATTTTTTAATTTCTGTCAGCTGGGAACAGCGTTGAACGTTGAACTGATTTTGTGTTTGGCACAAACAGCCTTATTCTAAATTGTCCATAATTTTCATATTCAATTTACATTATGCAAGCTGCCTTTTGAAATATTTCATGTTTGGTTGTTGGGTTTTGGCACATGTACATGCACATACTTGTATACAGCATGTAAATGTACTAAAAAGAAAAATAAAGCCCCTAGTAAGCTGCCCTTCTGTGCATACTTGCACATGTCGAGGCGCAGAATTCACGTCCAAATTTGGCATAGGTATGAAAGATGAAGAATTAATTTTTAAATAGTGCTCACTAATTAATTTAAATAAAATTTCTATTTTCCATTGTGTTTTTCTGAATGTGAATGGTGAACATTTCTTGAAAAATGATGCTATCAAGCACAAGTAATTAATTCTTCCTTTCATACAACATATAGGAAAAAAAAAATTCTAAAATTATACATATTTTGATGGGTTTTTATTTAAAAAAATATTATCAAACAATAATATATAGTTTCTCAAGCAAAGGTACAATAGTACCTTGAAAACATGATGCTGAGGCCCAAACTGCACCTCTTTTATTGAAAACATTAAATAATGGAAACTGTTTCAGTGTTCATTATTTCATGATTGAAAATGTTTGGTTTACTTTTATTTAGCGACTGTCAGTTTAAAATGCATCATTGAATGCAGCTAAATGTCACGCATCACTAGATGTGTCACTATCGCAATATTCATCCCCAACAGAATCAAATGTCTCACAAGGAGCAGGTTTTAACAATCTTGAACGTGCTGCTATCATCGAAGCAATGTCCGAATTAAATCTTGAAAATGATGGCATATGTTCAATCTGTTGTTGTGGTTTCGTCCTGTCAACTAGTTCTTCTATATTTTGTTCCATGATAGGGAGCGAGTTCTCCGCGGTTTGATTTAAAGTTTCATCAGGTAGATGTTCATTGGAAGTTAATGAAGTCGAACTATTTCCAATAATGTCACCAGTCCGCAATGCCTTCGCTTCTCGTTTTTGCCATTCCTGAACTTTAGGCACCAGAACGGTTTTGAGCTCTGAAAACATTCTTTTTGATATATTTCTCTCTTCTGCAGTTTTTTTCTGGAATAACAAATAAAACCATTTGTTATGTAATGACACGATTGAATTCCATCAACTATACTGATTCTTAAGCTTACCCTGAGTTCTAAATCCCAATAGCAATCATCATCGTCATTTGGTACCTGGTTTTCATCAACATAGGCTTCAAAAATCTACAAAAGATTTACTAACCATTGCATTGTTGACTAGTTGTATCGATAGGTTAATGCAAATTAATATAAAGAACTGATTGCGCAATGTTTATGCTGCATTAAAGAAATTGCACAGCGTCATTCTTTGTTATATAAAAAATCTTGCCTGATCTTCCGGGGCAATGTCCGTCTTTTCAAGCAACGGAATTCCAGACTGACGATCTGCGTTATTCTCATCTGGTAAAGTGACTGGGATTTGCAGATCTAAATCGAGCAACAAATAATATTTTACTGGGAATAAATTAAAAACATGTACTTGTTTATTGATAATGATGCCGCACTTGCCTCCACAACCTTCACGGTTAGGACCCAGTTTTTGTAAACGCAGAGCGCTTTCATCCCAACACAAATTACAGGCATCCAAATCCTGTTTGATTAGCTGCAATTGGTCGTTTAGATTTTGATACACATCAGGATTAAAACGGTGCTCATTTGCGTGAGCGGCCTCGGTGCACTTGCAAATGTCATCGGCATTTTGGAGCACATCTGTTAAATCATCAATCCTGCAGAAAGCATTTGGAATTTTAAAATTAGGAATTTAAAATTCGGATAAATCAAAGCATCGGAATAAATTTATTTTACCTCGCTAATGAGACCTGCAAATGCAAAGACAAGCTGTTGATGGCAGTCAGTAGTGCCCTTTGTGAAGACATAACAGACTGGATCACAGAAGTGCTTTCTTTTGGAGGTGTATTTTTTCTTTCTCTGGTAAGTTTTTGATGGAATTTAAAATGTTCATTCAGAACTTTTGAATCATCCCTCATCTTTGCGCTTAGCGAATTGATGGTTGGAGGAATCACTGTAAAGCATTTATCTAATCATAAACAGTGGAATATCCTATTAGTAACATTCCATTATAACAAATACGGCAAAATTCATTTTACACACCCATGTGAAGGCTGTCAGATTCTAGAACCAATTCAGAATAAAAACAAAGTGCAAGTCGACGTAAAAACTCTGAAAACTGCATATCAAATAGTTGACCCATTTCCTGAAAAAAATCCAAATTGACACTGTAAGAGTAAAAAACCACGGTATAAAAAAAAATCAGTATAGTCATCTGGCTGTTCAGTCGTACCTTGATTGATGATACTGATAGACATTCAGTCGAGTTACAAAGTTCTTGTTTGCTCATATCCGATGTTGGAAGAATTTCAAGTTCTTGGTCTGTCATGTATGCGACATAATGACCATTGTCGATTTCTTTCCGCAATCGATATGTTTTTAAGTTAAGGGAATGAAATCGTAACACAATTAGAAAATCACGATATATTTTGGATCTGAAAATACTTGAACCATCAAAGGATATGAATCAATGAGTTGTATGGTTGCAATTTTTGTATCATTGAATCTTTGCCTAAGACAGGTGAAAAGACAATTCCTCAATATGGTGCAGAGACAACCGCTTGGAAGAGATTGCAGATGAGGAAAAAGCATGGACTGTTCCATCTTGGATATTGAAGTCCCCGCTGTTGTTCTGATGATAAATTATTACAAACGTATTTGCACAAAACTATAGTTTGAGTAAAATGTTTATCGATTAAAGTATTTTCCACAAAGTTGATGGTCATGCCTGCTTACAAGATTAACCCTCGTCCCACGACCTCCAGTTCTTGGATGTAATTTAGGCATTTCCGAGCTGATTTTAAAAACCTTTCACCTTCGTCTACCAATTCAGTGACTTGAGTCAAACTCTTCTCCATAATCTTTTTCTTCCTCCAAATAATCAGCTGTTTCGATAGCTTTAGTATCACATAACCTGATAATGCAGATATGAAAATGCCTTCAGCAACAGTTGTAGTATAGTTAAATACAGAGAATCCGATTCGGAGCTTTACAGAGGAATAAGCAATTAAAAGCATTACTGGGGCAATAACGCTGAAAACATACAAGGAAATACTGAACATTAATACACAAAGCACATGGAAATAAAACCAAAAAATTGATGTAATTTTACTCACATTTTAAGGTTCAGCCATAAATGGTTGGAAGTAGAAGATGTATAAGAAGGTTGGGCAAAGGGATCCAACAAGCTTTCCAGAAAGTTTGCATCATCTTCTGCCAAGGCTCTAGAGTTGATGATGACTTTCTTATGTTTATCTAAGTAATGTCCTACCTAGAACAGTTTAAATAAAACGTAAGCAATGCTAGAAATTATAATTAGATGATATTATTAGAATTTACTTGTGAACATTTTCTCGTTGTTTGTATTTTGAAATCATAAATAAACACAAAAATAATGCAAAATCGGAAACGAAATGACACGTGAAATGAGTGCAGGTGTATTTCAGGTGCATTACATGTATTTATATTCTGAAAAATTACCACGCAAATGTAAAACTTATTTGATCTTAGAAAAAAAAATTTAAGACAACGGTTTAATTTTGGGGAAAAATGACCACTTTGTTTTGTTTATAACAGAAACTGCAGTTTATAATAATATGGTTGAAGAAGGTGCAGAAAACTTGTTGTAGACCGTACATTATAAACTTATAAATTCGTCTCAATACTTACTAAAGTTGTAAGTGCAGAATTCTGTAGAAGCTCTGAATGGAGATAGTTTAGCAACGCAGTTGGAACTTTCATAAATGTATCCTACATTTTATGAGAAATAATACATATGATATCATATGCTACTAATCATTGTAGACGATGATCAGCATGGTCAGATCCAGAGATAGTTTAGCAACACAATTAAAACTTTCATAAATACGTCTTAAACGTTATTAAAAACAATACATATGCGTTAACAACATATTGTAGGTCGGCTGATGGTCAGATATTCACAACAATTTTATACATGATCATTTTATATACCATGCACCCAAGCACTGGATCACGTTGCGTATTTGCAAGTTGTTCTCGTTATAAACCATCATAAATTTAAGTTCAGTTGGGTATTTTCTTATGTTTATTATATTGATAAACTAACTCTTACTGTAATTTTCGTCCAAAAGGATACCTTTGCTTCGGTTGCTCCATTTCCTTCTTCCTTGACATCTTCAGGCTGCGTACGTTCGACCAAACCCTGTTCGTGCATGTACTTATAGAGGACTGTGTGCTAGAAAAACAAGAATTACGATTAACATTGTTCATCGTAAAATAGTAAAGATAACAAACTATTAGGTCTTGCCTCCAAATCAACATCTTCATCTTCATCCTCATCCATTTCTCCTCTTCTAAATATCACAGTATGTAAATATGCAGACGAAACTTCTTGAAGCGTCTGCACGATTTAAATCAGTTGCATTTAGTGAACACTAGATGACGCTAGTTGGTCCATAACCACATTTCGTGTTATTGCGTAATATTATAGCCTCCTGTGGCAATATGTATATACTGTGGTTTCAGGGAATAACAACCATGGACGTGTGTGAGCTCGAGTTATTTTCAGTTCTTTCTCGGTTCTGTGTTTTTTTGTTTTAGTCGCGAGAAACGTGCAAGTGAAAAAATGAATATAGCAAATGTGAAGAATTGTTCGTTTTCAACGTGGTATGAAAATTTCCGAAAAGTAACCATCAAAAGGTAAGTTAAATTATTTCACGATCGTGCGTTCATGCATCTGCATCTCATGCAGTCGTTGACATCAAATGGATTGCCATGGATTGCATGGGCATCCATGGTATGAATCGATCAGTAAATGAAATCGTGGAAAAATTATTGTAACATGCATGGTGAGACCATAATTTCATCCTGGCTTCGTACTGGAGAAATCCTCATGCGCATATATAAGTATGAACGATTTTTCTCTTTTCTGCAGATACTTAATTTCCGAACTTCAGTTCGAGCATGGACATGTCCATCCACTTACTACATGTTGATGTATACAGTAGAGCATGTCTGCCCTTGATAGCACGTGCTTCTCACTTTCATCAATTTTGAATTATGCAGAGTTTATATGTATGAGCTATAGCTTGCATATAATTTGCATCAGGTGATCTTAATTACGTATACACAGTGTCTAAATTTACATCGAATCATTGAACGTGCTTCCGGGTAATTTTTGCCAAATGGAAGGGAATGAAATGTCAGGTGATATAATGACATGATGGCCTTTATGCATATTTCGATTGGCAAATTAAATTACCCGGAGGCAGGGCCGACTGTTCTTAGTTGTTTATTCGATGAAAAGATCACGTGATGTAGCCTCATGTGTAAGTTGTGTAACTATAGGTCCATAAAGCATCCACATTAATCCTTGAGCAAGTTTTGATGAATGGAAAAATGACAATACTATAGAACTATTGTGCTGGAGTTCATTTTACCGTCACGATATTGAAGATTTTTGAATGTTGTCACTTCTGAAGCACATGTCATAACTGGTGCAAGGAGACGTTGCATGGTCATTGCATCATTCTCTTCCTCATGCACACAGACCAGTGGTTCACAACCTTTTGTGGCCTGCATCTCCCCTTTCTGGAGGTTGACTAACACCTATTGCCCCCTAGCTTTTCGTTTTCATTGTATCATTTCGTATGCTTAATTTTAATTTGAAGTAAAGGGTAAATAATAAAGCAGTTTTATTATTTTAAACAATTTTATTTATACCGTATATAAAAACAACCAAAGCAGTTTTATCCGGTCACTCTTAAATAAAATAGAAAAAAAAATTAAAATGTACATTTTTTACAATTTTTTTTAAGAACAAAGAAGTGAAATACAGTAATTAACTAAGATCATTGACGTACATTTAAAAAACAGGAGTACATGTTTTCATTTTTAAATTGGAATCTGGAAAAATTAAGAAAGTTGACAGTTAAAATTTGAAAAAATAAATGAAAGTTTGAAAACTTTGTTATTGTTTTATTTTACCTTTTCAATGGCTGCCTTGTGCTTGGTGGATTTCAGTTAAAGCTTGAATATCCGGCAACTTCTACTGTACAATACTATTTTAATTTTTCCCCCTTTGAATACTCATCGCCCCCAAATCGCCCACTTGGGGGCGATCGCCCCCAGGTTGGGAACCACTGACATAGACGGTCATTGGGATGCAAGTAGCTTAATGTTATACGTACAGTTGAGGACCGTGAACATTGCGGATTTTATGGACCTGACTTTATTTTAAATGTTAATCAAGTTATACAACCTTATTTTGGTTAATTGTATAAAACATCAGTGGAAAGAAGTAGTATACACTGTAAATCTTCAATTTTTCAGTAAAACTGGAGTAAAATGGTGTGTTGGTTTGTTATTTTTTGATATTTATCATTGGTCTAACTACAAGGGTCTAGTTAGCACAAATGGCAGGGGATATGCCAAAAAATTATGTATTATGAGGTACTGTATCTTCTAATAATGTGAAAACTAGTGGCTATTTAATGCAGTACGTTCCCTAAGTTTGCTTATAAAATTCAAAAATTAATACATTGTATGTCTTGCATATTTTACTACATTGCAGTTGCGTAGGTGCAATATACAGTACTGCATGTATGTGGTATTGTACTGTACATTCTAAATTATGGTTATTTTCCACTTAGACATAACAAATGCAACAGAGAGGCGGATTAAATAATATGAAAATGTAACTACAGTACAATTTAGCTTTATCTATAGATGATATTGTCAAGTTAGGGGCTGTGTACGTGCGGTCACTAACCTGATTACTGTACTGCGTGCAGCCACGACAACGTTAATATTTTATCACAAAAACGAATATCAGAATTCCCCCAATAGGATATTAATGAGATTTTAATTCTACATATTGATATCCAGCATAAATATTACACATCCTTATTGCATATAACCCTGAATTTCCTGTGGGGTTATACGATGGCATTGACACTGTTGACATATGCTCTTAGAAACTTGAGTAAAACTATAAGAACTGTACCATTTTAGCTAAATTGTAAAATGTAATGTATTTGTAGTGTTGCATAGGTGAATGGTGATGACCCATGGTGCTGTTGATACAATCATTGGTAATCCATGCTAATTGTTGGCATATGCTCATTTGGTTGAACTCATGATTGAACATTTTAAAGTATATTTTTGCAATTGAAAATAAGCGGTTAACACTTCTCTTAATTATCAACCAATTATTCCCAGGTTGGCATTTCGATGCGAAAGCTGTTTACAAAAGGCGTGATAGTGGTTGCTATTTACATCAAATTAGCTCAAATTTGCGTTTTTACTTTCTATTTCCTAAACCAGGCTAATGAGGCCCTGGAACTCTCGTGTGACATTTACAAATTAACCAGCTTTTTTTTTGTTGGTTTGCGTGCGATTTGATTTTTATCACCTGTTTAATGAATGTGCTGTGGTGGTAAACATTCGGTACATGTACGTGTTTTGAAAAGTCAATGGAGTTGGGCAGCGCCAATACATGTAGTTAGATTTTTCATAACTGATGCATCATGCATTGTCTCGATCAACACACCTCTAATAATTTTTTTCCCTTTCATTCTAGCCGGATAATTTCCTTGCCGCAGGATTTCATTGATTATCTCCTCGCTGATGGCATCATCTTGCCAGCAGGGTATGTTTGACAATAACGAGCGAAATGGTTCCCTCTCCCACCCCCACCCCCCCACCTAATTGAAAGCATTTTGTTTTCAATTACTTTAATGTGGATATCAAGTAGGCGCAAAAATTGCTCTTTATTAATTAGGCCAATCTGCGCACTATTGATTTATTTTTCTCTTTGCGGATGTCTAGCTCGTTTACTGAACCCAAATATGATAAAAACTCTGATGATGATTGGGATGAAGATGAGGTAATGCCCAGAAAAATCTTTTTGCAATTCGAACCTATGCGGAACGTGAAATAGTTGAAATGTACGTTGAAATTTTTTATAGGAAGATTGGAGTGCGGCATATTCCAAAGAGACCAAGGTACGGTAATAATAAACTCAGCGATGTGTTTATTTTCGGTCCGCAACCCATTCTAAAATCAATACCTCGCATTTTAGTAGGCCAATGTGACATCATTTTACATAAATACGGTCAGGCACGCTACATCGTGATACCTTCGTGTAAATCGATATAATTGCCAAAATAGATTTCATAAATTGGCAACACGTGAAAATCAAGAGTGAAACATTAATTAGCAGAAGACCTTTAATTTTGGGGAAGAAGGTTGTTGCCAAAATATTTCCTGCGTCATGTCTTTCCTTTCTATGTATTTCATCATGACGCGTGATCCAATTACCATAAAACTTGCATGCTGTTGGGCGTGTTTTAACACTTGTCTATAAAAATGACAATTTATGTAACAAAACTCAAAAATTAACGAAGACACCAAATTATAGTAGTGACTTTCAATTATAAATTATTAATAGCTGATAAGCATCAACATAAAACTTCGTTTTTACATATTGTCCAAATTTGTGACATTGAAACGAATTTATGAGTTATTTTGTTATGCTTTATGAGGCCTTTTTGTCCATTAATGTTGTCATAAGTTTTGCAACTTTTCAATATGATTTACATTTGTGTTGGTTAGGCCCCATCTTTTCCTGAGCTGGAAGAAAAAATCAAAAGTTCCATTGAAGAGTTAGGCGGAAATGTGTTTCCGAAATTAAATTGGAGTTCACCTAAAGTAAGTATAGAAATTATTTTTAATTGTATGATCGCTGCTATGTATAGTGCACCATTGCCATGAGAAGTAGCGATAAATACAGGGTGATTCCAAAGGCCATGCTCAAACTGAAGAGGGAGGTAGAGGAGTGAAAAATAAACACCTTTCAATCGGAAAAAAACAATTGCATTTGAG
>JAQGAO010004608.1:0-14867 GCA_034697705.1 Ommatoiulus sabulosus
GAAAACGCATTAGCACTTGTTAGCCCGCTGGGTGGCGCCAGTGGTCGGTAAGTAAATTTCTTAATTTAAAAGTCTCAGTTTGCTCCCACCCATTAGCATTTATTAAATTTCCGAATATTTATCACAACCGTGAACGTTTTTTAAAAATTTCGATCGTTTTACAAAAACTTACACGATTTCCAAAATTTCGACCATTTCCACATTTTTTTGGAAAATTTCGAAAACTTTAACGATTTCCACAATTTTAAAACGTTTATTTAAAAATTTTGAAAATATGAATGACTGAATTTTAAACACAGAATTTTTTGTCTGTGTATGGTCGGTCCTCATCACGTGTATACGGAGTTTTTTTTTAAATACTTCAACATTATTAGTATTTACTGTATAGTAATATTTCGAACGCTTATTATAAACGCTCATTTAAAATTTCGATCGTAAGAAAACTTCTAAACGATTTCCGAAGCATCGACCAGTAATTGAAATATTTCCGCGAGTTTTCCTACAATTTGAACGATTTCCGAAAATTTAAAACATTAATTTCCAACATCTAGCCACGTGTAACCGGTCTGAAAATTCAGAAAATAATGTTGTGAAGAAAAAAAACAGTGCGACCGCCATTGCACTTTCATGGTCAATTTGACCACTATTTTTAATAACACGGGCCATATGGCATAAAATATACTGGGCACTGAGAGTGCATACTTTCCTTTTGCCACTATTTACATGGCTACGTTCTGTACTGTCGTGCATTCATGAAACTAACTCAATTGTGCCAACTTTTTTCCGAACTTAATTATGTTAAGTTTTCGAGCTTCTATACATTGTATAATACCAATATTGTGGTACATTCAGTGTTTAGTTTGTTTTGAGTTGTAGTACGTGGTGTCAAAGCATGGCTTAATTCCTAGCTGCTATATCAGCGGGAGGAGCTCAACGTTAAGGTGCAAAGCTGATCGAATATCCCACCAAAATTCGGACTAACTATTAAACAGCTGATGTGAAGGAAACTTTTTGCTACTTTTTTAGGGTATAGAAAAATGGCTTAAAAGCTTTCTTGCCTTAATTGCCTGTTCAGTCCTTAGCCTGCTTTCCCCCAGAAATTTCATATTCAACTTCCCTGAATTTTCCAGGTTTTTAAATAAATATCCCTGACCAACGACAGAGTTGGCACATTACAAATGTTATCCACGATTTTGAAAATCGTGTTTTGCATCTATATTTTGACAAATTCGCTAATGTCAATTTTGAAACATTTTCAAAAATCTTAGCATGGAATATTTTTGAACATTTCGAAAAATTTTATTCGAAAAATGTTGAAAGTTTTGCAAATTTGTTCTCAGGGTAGGGTGTAACTTAAAAATTTGTACTCTGAAAAGGATGAGAATTTTGCCAATTTGTCCTCAGAATCTGTCGAAAAATTTGAAAATTTGTTCTAGGAAATTGTTGAAATATGTGCCCAAATCTGTACTCGAAAACAGTTGAAATATTTGCACATTTGATCTGGGAAAGGTTGGAAGTCTTTCAAATTTGCATTACGAGAAGATTGAACATTTTACAAATCTATACTCTAAAACCGTTGAAAAATTTGCAAATTTGTCCTCGGAAACTGTTGCAAATTTGTACTGAATTTTTTCTTTTTTTTTTTAAAAAAAAGTTTGCAAATGGGCCCTGAACTAACCACGTAGAAGCATTCATTTTGAATTGTGACAATTACATACGTTGAATTCCCCTGGCTGTTTTAAAATAAGTCATTCGTCCCTGACTTTTCCAAACATTTTCACGTTCCCTGACCTTTCCAGATCTGGGGGAACCCTGTAAGCAGCTTCTCCCTTTCCAGCATTGGAGGTTGAAGAGTTAAGTCTACAAGCTATGCTTTGACAGAAAATTGAACCCAAGTCCACGCATTTGATTATATTTCAAATAGTTGCCAGCAGGTTTCATAGTTTATTAAAAAATCAACCCATTTTTTTAGAAACTGAACCCGGGCATCATGCTGTTATCCAATCGTTTTATGCCTCATGGAAGTTGGCAAAATGTGTCTAGTTCTAATCATGATATGTATCATTCTAATGAAGTCTGAAAGTCTTCCTACTTTTAATAACCCAACCGTTACTGGACGGTCATGAATAATCCACTGAAAAACCATTTCGGTGGACATAAATCCAGTGTTCCAATAGTCAGAATGCACAAATTTGCCCTAGGTTTTATATTATGCCAGTTTCCAACGGCAGGTCCACTAGAAGTGTATCTCTTGAATTGAATTTTTTTGGCATAATTGTGATGGCCTACCTTCAGAGGAAAGCATTGCTTTTGTGATATTGGTATGGCTCACTCGATATTAGGTTGCCCTTATTAACTTAACCCCTTGCAGCTCCGTTCGAAACTAATATATAAATAACCCCTCTGATTTATAAGTGAATATTGAAAATTTATCTTATTTTACAGTTATATTTGTGTTTATGAGTAGATTACTTATGTGTATTAAAGTTGACCAGTGCCAATTATCGCTGTTTGTTTCAAACTGCTCATCACATATTATGAACGCGTAGTCATTAAGCAGAAATAAACGCCACTCCAAAGTATGCATTTATGGACTTATCAGTAAAGGTATTGAAACAAGCTCCTTTGTCGTTTTTAAGATCGCCCAAATGAATAAGAAAAAAATCTACTGTCTAGAAATCCATCTAGTTCATCTAGAAATTTCATTTAACTTCCCTGACTTTTCCAGGTTTTTAAACGAATTCTCCTGATCAAAATTAGCATATGCCAATGCCATCAACAATTTTGAAAAATCGACACAGTGCTTTGAAAAATTTACTAAATGACAATTTTGAAAATTTTAAAAAAAATTGACAAAATTAGCATGAACATTTTTTTTTAATCTTGCAAATTTGTATTCGGAAAATGCAGAAAAGTTTGACATTTTATACTCTGAAAAGGTGGAAAATTTTGCAAATGTGTACTCGGAATCTGTTGACAATTGTAAAAATAACTCGAAAACAGTTGTAAATTTTAAAAATTTGTCCTGGAAAAAGTTAAGAAATTGTGAAAATTTATACTACCAAAAGTTTAAAAATTCTGAAGATTTGCCCCCGAAAACTTGTAAATATGTCCGCGGAAAAGGCTGAAAATTTTGCAAATTTGTCCTCTGGAATTGGTGACAATTTTTCAAATTTGTACTGGGAAAATTTAAAAAATTTTGCAAATGGGCGCTGAGTTAACCACGTGGAAACGTTAATTTTGGATTATGACAACATTTATGAGTTGAATTCCTCTGACTTTTTCAAAATAAATCATTCTTCCCTGATTTTGCCAGACATTTTCAAGTTCCCTGAATTTTACAGGTTTTCCAGGTCTGGGGGAACCCTGTTTTAAAACTTGTACAGTTTTTCATAATTTTCCATGTTTTCCATTTTCTATGAAAATGTATACGAAATTTAATATGTAAATTAGAATGACAAAACTAGATTATCATGCAGTCCAAAAAAATCTGATTCAAACTACATGTAGAATGAGATCAAATTAAACTCAGCTCAACATGTCTCACATTCTCAAATTGCTTTTATTAATCCTTCCGGCCTTGAGAGTTTTTATAATAAAGCAAGATTAATTTCTCAGAATCCTCAAAAATCTTTCGGTTAAAGTTAGATTTGGCAATAGATGGCACCACTTTGAAGTTCTTTTATCATCAGTAATGCCATAGGGAGAAATTTAATTGAAATGCAGCTTTTATCCAACTGAGCATTGATATTTTTATGCTTAATAATGGCAAATGTGAACATTAGGACAGAAAGGGTTAATTAATAAATGAAAACTAATATTCTGGATAAAATAATTTATATGTAAATGTAGGTCGAGGGGTGAAAAATGCCCATACGTGCATCAAGCATTGACTTTATAAAATTGTATGAAAACAGGCACTGACTTACTCATTTCAGAATAAGAAATTAAAATGGTAAATGCTATTTTCCCCTAAATCGAAATGGATGGATCAAGGTCATACAAACCATGACCTTTGAGTCAGCAGGCCTAAATCTACAGGAATTGTTCAAATTTTACGTCATTAGGAACCTTAATAAACGAACAACAAATAACGAACTGTGCATTATCATAGAATTGAACTGAACTTACTCCCGTTCAGGTTTACTGCAATAAAAAGTGGATTTTTTATGGAAATTGAGGATGATGGATATGCAAATTCGAATTTGGTATCCTTGAACCACCTTGGCGGAAATTCGAAAACTAAACACACGAATCCCTCCTATGTTACTTAATTTCTATATCAGCTCCGGCAAATTTCCAATAAATATTATTCTACTCATTCAAACAATTACAGTATTTCAAATAATTAGACGACATGATGGATACTTACATGTACATTACATGGCGTTCAAATCAAGGTACTGACTGTATTTCCATACCTACATACCGAGAGCCTGAATTTATTTTCTTGTATCTGCATTTTCGCGAAATGTCCGTCTTAAAATACCGCGATCCACCCGAAATTAACACCACAGTATAACTGTTAACACTGACCGAAAAAATGTCCCAAACAGTTCCACCAAAATTCGAACGCGGCTGATTCCAAATTTCCAAGTTCAAACTGCGCATGCGCGAAGCCGTTGATATTACAGGGTGCGCAAAAAGTACGTTTACAAATTTTGGATTCTCGAAATACAGTAATGGGAAAATTCGGATATTCTGCATATAAGATGCAAGTTATTTATATTAATTTCCATTTATTTCATTTTTACTTATATTTATTTCCAGAATTAATTTACCCCTAATAACCGTATCATTTTGGACTGATTGGAGAAAAGCTATTTGAGATGTCACCAAAAAAAATGTGAAAATCTTGGGCATGCTACATGACATGCAGTAACAAGCTCAAGCTTGAATTTTCACCGAAAAATTCATGAATGTACTGGAAGTAATATCAACATTCAAAGCATTTTTTTAAATTTAAAGATACGTACACACAGGTAGAAACAGAGGAACTTTTTGTGGCAAATTGCTGGCTTGCGCTGCCAGTTGTTTTACATTGTAAAACATATTTTTTTTTTTTTGCAAAAAATGTTTGCATAAATTGTTACCTACATTCTTTACCTAAATTTATGTTCCAGAAACAACTTCCAACTGTAATTGACAACAGAGAGATCCCCTGTTTCCTCCAATTGGACTTACTATAGGACCTACATGATGCTGAAGGAATCTCTACAAGAACCTTGTTGCTAATTGATTGTCACTTGTTTCTGGAAATGTAATCAACTGGCAGCAATTAGTAACCAAAAGTTCCTCTGTTTCCTCCAGCATTGAAGGAGCTTCAAACTATTGGTTAAATTCCATTCATTTGGAATTAGCTTTTACAAAAAGATAAATTTTACATTTTGGAATGCATTTTGTGAAAATTGGAAGATTGATTCAATGCTTCACGGGAAGTGATGCATATACAAAATCTGATAGCGAATTTGATTGGGCCAAAAAGTGTACACCAGGTGTAGCTACAAGGTGAGGCATAAGTCGGTTAAATCGGCACTATTGCAGGCAGCAGACGCAAGAAGACTTTGCAGACTTATGCCTCACCTTGTAGTTACTCCCGGTGTACACTTTTTGGCCCAATCAAATTCGCCATAAGACTGCTTTCGGAATGGCTGAATGTATTAGTGAGTATGTTTTCTCCTAATGAGGAAAATGTTTTGTTCAACAAATATTAAAACAGTACTGTAGATGCTTTGAGCATGGGTGAAAGTTGCTCGAAGCATCTATAAATCTTGTACTATAATTTTGCCAAAATGCTATGCGATTTTAGCTATTAAATTTTAACTACATACATGTATACAAGTTGTACATGCCCCAAATATGGTGAATTTTAAATAACATATTAGCAGTATCTCGAGACTAAATATCAAAATCGAACACGGGTTTGGGTGAGGCAGTCAAATGAGTGAAGGTTTAAAAGGGAATTTGCAGCATTCCAAACGATAGCCTTTGGGTATAAGGTGCACACACGTGTAATATAATCATCTACTATACTGAAACAATGAAAACTTAAAATGTGGGAAGTCCAAAAGTCTACTGCGTCCCAGGAGCTAGAATTTCAACAGCTATAGGATTATAGCCTGACTGGCTGAAGCGCGTTCAAACTGGGTCATATCGCCCCTTGCCCAGACCAAGGGCTATTAACCCAGCATACAAATCTTATTACACTTCAAAAGGTCAAAACAATTTACGAAGATTTAAATCTTTTTTTTTCTAAATTTCCTCATCTGTTCTGAGTTATATCCGACTAAAGATGTTATCTGCAAGTCAACGAAATGAAGATTTATTCAGTCAACAAAAGTCGACACAGGACCTCGTATACTCGACATCAATGACTCGTGAAATTAAGAGTGGAGAGATGGAAAAATCTATTTGCTTGCATTAAAAGTTAACTTACACATTTCTTTACAAAGGCATAATGCGATGCAAAGTATGAGACAGCGAGGTGGTGTCAAGGCCGGCTCAGTTTTTCTTATTCAATGTTAGCAGAGAACAGCATTCGTTGGAGAAATGTAGTACATTGTAAAGCATCTCTCTAGCAGACTACCACGAAAGGTTAATTAGCATTGCAAAGTTCATTTAACTCGCTTGTTAAAAGTGCATGAATCTTCTAGTTCTGTCGTTAATCAAAACCAATGCCGTAGCAATGGATACCCCGTACAGGAAGCGACGTCACGGAGGCCACGATAGCGAGCAATGGTGACGCAAGGGTGGTCAACAAATGCGCTTGTAAACCGAAGGGTACAAACATCTTACAGAGGGGAGGAAAGAAATCGTTCCTGTTGACCTGTGATGCAAGACGCTTAAGGATAACAGGGTAAGGGAAGAAATATATAAGAATGGGATGTGTACAGACCTATAACCGAAATTCCAGCATATTTATGAACTTACCATCCTGTTCTATACTGTACTTATCTGCACATGATTCGTTTTTTTTTTAAATCCTTTGATTCCAAACTGAATCAAAATATTGATAAGGGCATATCTTACTGTTATATCCATGCACGCCGTTTTTCCAATAGAAAATTTACATTCTAGGAAACTTAAATGCTCAGTATGTTGTGCAAATGTTTGGCTAATTTCAACCCTCCCCCTTGTTTTATCTTTTAGAGATCTATATAACATTTAAGTAATATTAGGTTCTTGCAAAGATGATTAATCCAAGTTTGTGCTTTGCGTTCGAGACTCAAAAGTCATACTGGCCATCGGCCATCCACAAAAAGCAATGTATACAGAGCTGGTTATGCAGACTGCATTACCATTGCATTGCATATGGAATTATTGAACTGACAATGCAAGGTCTTGAATGACGATCATCCAATGTGAGAATTAAACGCCATTAATGATATAGGAAAAAAAAAACTGAAACAAGCTAATTAGTAGAAACCGAAGCATAACTCCAACTGTGCTAACATGAATGAAGTTTGCACCGTTTATAATAAAGTGCATTCGAGTATTCATATATTTAGACTAGATATGCACATAACGCTGTTTTGCCCACGCTGAAGAATTGATAAACCAATAACAAAATGTAATGATCAAAACAACAAAACAGCTTAGTCGATACGCGGAAACAAAATGCTATCTCACGCTATAGTACAAATGGAAACACCAAAAACACAGATGACGGATCTACATAAAGTACAGCTATACAAAACATTTGCATAAGCATGCACCATGAATGAAGGACGATTACTGAAATTTAATTTTGCAACATTTTAAATTTACAGATGGTGTGAATAAAAATGATGATTTCGAGATATATTCGGGAGGAAAGGGGCATTATACACTGGAAAACGCTATATGTTCAGTTAATGTATGCATGTATGCTCTATACATGTATACTTGGATTTTATCAGTGAAAGGGTTACTGTTATCCTCTCTCCGATCATGTAATGATCAATATAAATGTGCTAATCAATTATCTATATTGTTATCGCTGACTAATACCAGTTTTTAATTAACGATTATTCTAATTACACCAACAAAACTGTCGTAAACATCTGAATATAAAAATGTACTTCAATTTTCCAAATATCACCAAGCATAACAATGAGTGTTTACTGATTATGGATTGACTATAATTCATTGCACGTTTATTGAAATTTAAGCAAGAAGTATAACATAACGCTTTGTGCTATTGGATAACCCGTGGACCCCTTTGATTAACATTACGCTTATCTTTCGATTTCAAGTGAAATTCCCACGCACCCATGCACTTCTCATGAACTGAAAATTTTGGTATCTGATACTGAACATGCAGTATATCGGCTTCAATGCATACTTCCCAATTTAATTTGAATCCTTTTATGCAAGTACTTTTCCCGATAAATCTATTATACAAAGGACAAAGAAAATGTTCACAAGTTACTGTGAAATTCATAACTTTATAATCAAACATACAGTAAATATAGGATCCAAATTCTAAATTTCATTCGCCGTTTTACAAACGAGTTTATTTAGTTAAAGCTAAGTAAGTATATATGCATACAGTAAACTGTACGTTATCCAGTACTTAGGTACTGATTGATAAGCTGCTTTGATTCAAACCTTAACATTTTTGGCGATTATTTGTAAAGAAAATTTTGAACGAAATCGGTATATACTGCAGGTAGGATTGCTTTACTTCAAAATGATGCGTGATTATGTAGTAATTGCAACCTATCTGTCTAGAATTTGAAAATTAACCTATTTATGGCAATTATCCCATTCATTTCCATATTTTAATGCGAAGATAGATGGACATGATAGCATATGATTTTAATGGATTTATAGATATAAATTGCAATAATGCCATGTAGAAGATGAGAAGTAGCCATGGGATGCATCTGTTGTGCCCTGAGCGTGGGAAGCCAACCCACATATTTTTCAAACTCTATATAAAAAGATAGCCCACATGCATAAATAAATGTAAAGACCAACACTATGTCACAGAGGCAGAATGAAAGGAATAACCCTTCGGAGGGATTTCTCTAGCTCGTAGATAAATTTAGCTAAAAACTTGCGCAAACGTTCAAATTGCTACCACCTACGCCCCACCTACACATCTTTTCTGCATCGCCTGTCTAGTCGAAATAATCGATTTTCAAACCAAACCCATGCAGTGGATATATACGAAAGCCTACATTTCCGAAAGTCCATCTACCCACAGGTTTGATAACTTTCTATCCCACATTCGGGCTTTTGTACAGTTGCCAGATCAAACGCCCTAGGGCAGAATCCTCCAATGTTGCAGTCTGATTCAAATGAAGGCATGTTTTCTTTTCGATGGCCGTGGGTGTTCAACAAACGTATAACGACTGAAGCAACTGCACAGAAGTAAATAAAAAGATCTTAAGAGCATACGAAACTGACGTATACACGAGTAAGTTAAACTGTGCTGTACGGATATGTGCTGATTCCCGGTATTGTTGCGAACAATGATAGCAGAATATAATACTGTGGGCTGATTAATAATTTGATCTTAAATTGTCAATGTTAATATGAAACTGGGCTATAATGTTTTATGTATTAATATAAAACAGGGCAATACTATGATCTGTTATTTCGACTCTATGAATGTTCACATTGTATGCCACTAAAAGAGAATTAACTCTGTCCAAAAGATCAATGAAATTGAATATCAATTGAATATTTGATTATTCATAGATATTTTGGCAGAAATCCATCGGCCAACGGAAAAACACTCGCATTGTGAATCTGATTTCAATTTGACAAAATCAATGCAATCTTCAAGATATGTAATAAAACTTCAATATTTTGTAACATTCCATATTTTTTTTTTTTTTTTTTTTTTTTGCGCATGCAGTTCAAGAAATACCAACATAACGTGCACAGACTTGCTAGAGGGCAGTGCCACGAGCAATACGCCTCCAATTTTGGCGCTGCATGGTTATCATCAATTAAATCACCGTTCTCAACCTCACCGTGCAGCTTCAAAATTATGACCTCATAATCGGGCGTGGAGAAACATAAGCGGCCTTATTAGATCATATCTTCACGTACACACAATACACTTCAAGCACAATGGGAAAACCCTTACGGCAGGATCGGTAAATAGGGGTTAAAAACCATAACGCTTTATCACATCATGTATGACGAATATTTACGATAGTTTGTCCATAGATAATGAACGCAACACAAAACGTGAACGCTGCAATGCAAATACATGTAGATATCAAAATATTTCCTATAACAAACGGAATTTAAAGTTGCAAATTTCCAGCAAACTTCGCGAGTATATAAATCGATATTTGCAATAGAGCCGATAAGTTGATAAGCATTATTCTACATACAGTGTATAAGCTATCAAAATTCTACAGTATATAACCCTTCATCAGCTGCGCCCATGAACGATCACGCGGCATTCCTTCGCAAAATGTCTAAACAATAGGGTTTGGAAGTTAGTTCGTGCTTGTTAATAACACCTAACAACTCTCGTGGTTTAACAGGTTTTCAAATTTCTCACCTATGGAGGCATCCCCATGCAGCCACCATTTTGAAAGCGTGAGCGCCACTCGAACACGAGGAATTTTAAACAAATCTGCGTGTATGCATGCCAGCCACCGATATCCAGTTCATAATTACCATTGCATAACACTGAATGTCAAAAAAATAGATGACAACCATTATATGTCCGAGCTCATTCAAATTCGGGGGGATACGAGTTTGGCAGCCATTCATTAGCAGGGTGGCCAAACCGCCAAAACAACCCGATACATAGCAAGGCCACGAGCGTTTCATTCAATACCTGCACGCAGAAAAATAGTAAGCGGTCAAATTCAAGCTGGCTTTCATCGTTTGTAAGCTAGACGTTTTCGGTTGATAGCATAATTCGACGATATCAATGCAAATTCGAATGCCGCGACCTGTGACGAGCTCTAATAACTCGTGAATTGAAAAGCAAAGCACTTCCCCGTCATTACCAACCATGAAAACGGTCCGAAACGGCTTCATATGTTCCCCCCATTGAAAGTATAAGCCAAACCGTGGCGGGGAAAAGCAAAGTTGAAACTAAAGCGTGTTTCTCCTCAACGCTTCGTACGGCCATTGTTTCTGGCTCGCGGAGCATAGCCAGATGTGTCGAAAACTGCTCACATAGATCCCACAACATTGAATTGGAGGGAGATTCTCATTCATCGGCAATGCACTTGAATAATGTCCCCCCGACCATCCACACATGGCTTCCCCCTTCCCTGGGTGTCAATGAACGGACAGGCCATCAACCAGGCGAATTCAGTTGCTGGCAACAAAAAAAAAGTACTTAAAAACTATTTCTCACTTCAATTTATTCAGTGCCACCAACGGTGATAAAACTAAATTTGCCGCCGTTTGGCAACTCGTGCCTAATGGGTTGAATTAGCCATCCAGTTTAGATGTTAATTAGCGGAATTCTGCCAAACTGCATGGTTAAACATGGACAAAATCGATCGAATTGCTGAAGAGATGGTTGAACAAATGTGCTTCAATGTCGCCTTATTTTCGTACAATGAAGGCTTTGTTGGGAGAAAGAGTTTCAAAAGCACATTCGGGTGTCTAATTAACTTTTTTCGGGCAGAGGCCTTCAGAGTTTAATTCGGAGTTTAAATAACTTTTGAATTTAGAATGGGGGAAAAATCATTACCGAGCTTCCTGGACTTCTTAAAAATTCGTTAACTCGCATATCCTTATCGCGATGCTTTTGAAAAAATAAAGTAATTTTTTGAACGCGACTAATGGCCACTTTGTCATAAAAGACAAGTTATTGGGCAATTTGCATGGCCGCTTCAAATTTTAAAAGAACAGGTATCGTTATCTGTCGAGTACATTTAAAACACAACAGCGAATGAAACCGGAATTATCATAAAACGGCTCGTGAAAATTATGTAATTTATGAAAAAAAATCAATTTTACCAGTGTTTTAAAGCCTGTAAGTCATCAGAGCTACCGCTCGCCGCAATGCGACGATACATTATACTTCCTTATTATTGTTTCTAAGCTATTGTTTCAAGACTTTCGCTACTCGTAATGAGTTTTGTTTAATTTTAGAGCAAGGTCAACGGCGAAGTAAATTATTTGGATCGCAAATAAGAACGAGCAAGTATCCTGGAAAAGTTCTGAAAGCAATTTTCCATGGCCTGCTAATATAATTACAGGCGCTGAAAAAGAAGAGATGCGGGATTTTTTTATTTCCGCATTGCCAAAGCAGATTTCCTGAATATCCATCCAGACAGTGAGAACTGTATGCTCGTGGATTTTTACATATTCAAGACATGCAGTCTGCTACACGAGCCTGTTCCTAAACGTGCTTCCTGTCAAACGATGGTTTGTTGCTGCACGGCCAGATGGGAACGATAAATCAAGGCATGACCACTTTGCTCCCATGGATGGGCAAGAACATTGTTCTCAGCAGGTCATCCATTAATTCCATTAAACTGAAGAGTTGGTGGCAAGGAGTTTAGAACGATTTCTTCAGAGAAAATACCCAATTTTTATTTTAGCAGTGTGTAAAAAGTCCCCAAATTTACACCTTTCAACACGCGTGCATTCGAGGAATGCTGTACGAAGAGTTCTACATTATAGGTCGTGATAGCACGCCTACATAACTGAAATACTGTAGAAAAATCTAACAACAGATTGCGGAAGATAGGGGAGGAGTTAATACGCAAAAAGAGTTAGAAATTACTGGATAACCCCTGTCACAGATTATGCAAAAACTTCCCATTTCTGGTAAACATCGCTGACGGCCAATTGCTGCGGACCTTCGGTTAATACAAAACTGGTTAACCTTGGAGTTTTTTTTAAAAAAATAAACATTATTAAAACGAAAATAAGTAGGGCCTAAACCACGACCGGTGCATTTTATATTCAACAATTGAAATTACCGAACATGTCATACCTGTGACACTTTCTCGATCACACAAAGTCGAAAACAACCCTAGGCAATAAGGTCATGACTTAGGACGAGGGCCAGGGACCTTTCCCGAAGAACACAAAGGGGGCTCCAACGAACCCATTAGAAGCTCCTGACAAGACTTCTTCATTTTGCCTATAATATTTAAAACAAATAGCCCAAAGGCCAAACATGTTTCGTTATATCAAATTACTTATTACCACTCCATGCTAACGACTTGCTGGAGAAGAACAAAAAAAATGCAGCGTGTTTATCGCTTTTCGGAATACTAACGAATCAAGGGCAGTTGAACTTGACCCATCCTCTCTTACTATCAGGATTTCACCCATACGATGCATTGCTTTTACATCTCGAATTTTCCTCATTAAGTCCCCAGAAGTATCGCCAACTCGCACAAAATTATTGGTCGGCTCTTCAAATACCTCGCTTTAGCCTCAGGTGCGTTGCCCCCTCTTTTAGGTTTGGAGCACAGCGTGGACAGCTTTTCGAAGGAGGCCTCCAGCTATTTTTTTATCAGAAACTCAAGTATCTGAGATAACGTCATAATGACGTTTTTCCTCAAGACTCCATCAAGCCGCCTTAACGTGTTTATTCCCTCGACCTGCCCTTAAGTAAGGTCCTCAAAGTGGCCCCATGCAAAATAAATGCGCCGCTACATGTTGTGTTACATTTTCTGGAAAATCGTGCTTTGAACCATGAACGCCATCTTGCCGTCAAACAACCTTGGAATTAAACTCTTGTACGATCTGAATACATGTACATGTACAGTATGTGATGCAAAGGTAGTCCTTGGTCATGCTTTTAATAATCATCAGTTGTTTGGCAAAAAAATCATTTCCAGAAACCAAGCTCAATAGCTCATCTTAAACAGCACATTTTTAAGTCGAGCCGATTTCTAGAAAAGTCGCATTTATATTTTCCCCATGGGCCATGGCAGTCTCATAAAAACACGTAAGTTCTCACATAACGAAATAATGAAGCCCAAGCACGTTCATCTACCTCCGTGTTTACGGTAGAACGTAAAACTGAAATTCCTAGCCTCTAGCGTGAAATTAAAAGGGGCTTAATACCAACAATTTTGAAAGATAAAAACATCGAAATACTGGCTTTTAAAAGAAAGCCATAGTTACTATCAAGCAGCATGTATTTGAACAAGGGGTGTAAGTTCGCATTCCCTGCATCACCGCTACAAGTTGTAACCGTGGATGGTTTCAGCTAAAGTTTGCTAAACCCAAGCCTTTAATCAATTTTTTGGGGATATGGGAATACGAAGCCACAAGTATATATTGTGGTATCACTACCGTTTTAAAGCTGTCGATCCTTGGTCTGGAGTAATATGCGAACAACCAGAGTATTTAAAATTATCTCAGATTTGACAATAGCAATTAATGAAATCAAAATGAAATTCTTAATTAGTTTAAAGTTAACATGTGAGAAATTCCCAACCGCTAGCTATTTCCCTTCTTTGTTTATCGAATTTCGCTTTAATTCTCATAGAGACTGGGCCACTGAAGGAACATCTTCATTAAGAATACAATATACACTTATGGCTGCTTGCGCATCTTTATAAATACATGCAGTTATTCCTATTTTAACCAAAAATGACGTCCTTCAACCACAATCAAACCAGGTCAATGTTTATTTCGTACGTAGAGACTCAGCTCTAATGACGGTTTTACAAAGTATTACAATAACTATAAGAACGATCAAAAGACTATAAATAACTTACAATAACTATAAGAAAGATTGCAGCTGGGGTTAAGCTGCAACAGTGTAGTTAGAAACAGTGTTTTTTTTTTTTTTTTTTTTTTTGAATTTAGGAAAATTATTCAAGTTGGGCTTGTTGGTTCATTCCATAATGTGAGGCTGCTCTGTATATGAGCCACATAATGGGTTCACTTGGGTTAGCCAAGCATATTTCTAAAAATTCGTTAAA
>JAQGAO010004609.1:0-14865 GCA_034697705.1 Ommatoiulus sabulosus
GGTAGAGTCCAAAGGTGCGCCTCGAAGTAGGGGTGTTTTCTGGGTTAGGTTAGGATTGCGAGTGAGAACTCGTTACAATTTCAAAATTTTGCCAATTCGCCCTCGGAAAAACTAGGGAAATTTAGCTGATTTATGCTAGGAAGGGATGTCCTCGGAATATGATGAAATTTCTCCAAATTTGTTTTCATATAATATTGAAAACTTGGTAAAATTGTCGTCAGAAAATGTTGAAATATTAGCCAAGTTTAAAACTTGGAAAATCTTAAATTTTTGCCAATTAAATTTGTCATCATGATAGCAAATTTATTATACCCGGAATTGTCTATTTAAATGTCATTAAAAGTGTCAACCCATTTTTGCAAAATTTTCAAACTCTTCCGTACAAATTAGCAAAATTTTCAACATTTTTCGTGGACAAATCTTTAACTTTAAGTTAAAGATATTTCAGGGAAAAAATTACGACACATGTTCTATGTCAATGTTGTGAAATTGAACAGATTTCTCAATAATATTTCCAATAAAATTTGAAATATTTTTCATTTCAGAAAATCCTTTACAGTGCGACTGTTCGTTAAAATGGCTTCAAGATTAGTCTTCTAAAAACAGAGTTAAGGTACGATTGAAATGCGAGGAGGACAAAATGTCCTTCGTTTACAGGAACATGAGCCACTGTCCTGCACCAGGAAGTCCTCATGAGTCCACGGATGATTCTTCAATGGTTCGAGCTATCAGAAATGCACTGCCTGATATTGCAGCCGCCATCTTGGTGCTAGTCGCTTATTTTGCAGTATTGTAATTTGAATGAAAATAAAAACAAATCGAAAAATTGTAATTTCATAAACAGCGTTTAATTTGCGTTCATCAAAAAACAGGTTTACCCCAAAAATTTCACACACAAATTTCCTGACATTTCCAGATTTTTAAACAAATTTCCCGGAACGAGGCCAAGTTTGACGAGTCAATGTTATTCACGATTGTGCACTCGACACGGGACAATATACCACATTTTGCGACATTAACTAACGGAAATTTTACGGAATCATGCAATTGGTAATCAGAAGATGCTGAAATTTGTGCAATTTAAATGTCAGAAAAGAATAATTTAGTTTTTAAATTTCCACTCGAAAACTTTTAAAAGATACATTTTCAAGGTTCCCTTCATCATATTTCGTTCACTTAGGATTCCCCTAAACCTTGGATAATCCACTCCCGAATTGCAATCTCTTTTCAGTTTACGATCAGACTCTCCATAAGTTTGATAACCCTCAAACACGTACTTTATTTCTCGATCTTTATTCTTCGATTAATTTAACTAAAGAACGAAGAGCTCGTAGGTAATATTCAAAATTAAACTCGACTTGGTTCGAAAACATCACGCTAGAGGTCAGACAGGCTACGAACATTCAATTTATTTCACAACCATTGGTTTCCAATTACAAAAAACCAGGACGTGATAACCACGTGATTCTGTAATTAAAACCAAACAGTCGCTAAATAACTTCAACTTATTTCGTTTAAGGTCTCCGAGAAATTCAAAAACTACTCCATTCGTTGGAAGGATTCAACAAGCGAATCGACGGTTCCTCCGAGCGACCAATTTCACATCAAGCCCACTATCAGCGACCAGAGTTGCTCATCCAGACGCTACTTCTAGCGATCAATTTCACATCGAGCCCACTTCCAGCGACTAGAGTTGCTCATCCGGACAACCAATTTTACATCGGGCCCACTACCAGCAACCAGAGCTGCTCATCAAACGCCATGGCCGCGTTCGGGAATGTGATTTTACTGTCTTTCGGACTTCTACTAACGGAGATTCCCGCGGAATGTTTCGAGAAGCTTATTCCACCTGCTAAAGACTGCGGTTGCGGGATCTTTGACGACGTCTCATGCCTGGATGTGACCTGTGTCTGGATAGAATGCCGCGACATCAACACCGAGGATAAAGCACGATGTGCTTACTGCTGAGCAATACCTACGAGAGCTTCGAGTCAATGTGGCATTTACCAAATTTACTTTTCACCAAAGTAATTTGAAATTATTCCCACAAGAATTCTGGAAATCTCATCCTGGTGGACGACGGACTTAACACTATCGGAGAGAAGGCTTTCGGCGAGTGCATGCAGTGGCCTGATACACTTGCATCTGACGTCCGACTCAATCGAGGAAGTGTCTCCCATGGCATTTTATGGTCTAAGCAATTTGGAGACGCTGAATTTCTTCGTGAACAGCATCGCCACTTTTCAAGGTTTAGAAGGAATCCCGCGACTGAAGACACTGTCCTTAAAGCATAACGATTTGAAATACGTGGCCAAAAACGCCTTCCAGAACTTAAGCAACCTGCAATCCATCGACCTGAGAAGCAACGAATTAACCACCCTGGAAGAAGGGACCTTCGACCAGCTGACCGATATAACGAGCGTCTACTTGTCTGGTAAGTATATTAGAAGGTCTATTCCGTTTAAGATTCTCTAGAAGGTTTCAAACGGTATTTCTTAACCTTGTCAACACTGTGGATGGGGGAACAGAGGTTCGCCCAGAAATTTAAAATTCAACTTCTCTGACCTTTCCAAGTTTTTAATCAAATTTCCCTGACTAATGATTAATTCAAAAATTGCCGTGACGATGTTATCCACGATTCTGAAAAAGTTGAACAGTACAATAATCACTAGTTTGCAAAACGTGATAAATACAATTTTTAAATTAGCTTTAAAAATGTCGAAAATCTAAAAAACTTAGCATGGAAATATCTCGAAAATGTCACAAAATTAGTTTGAAAAAACGTTTAAATTTTTTTTGATCTTAGCATTATAAAAAATATTGAGTTTCACGAAATTGTATTCGGAAAAGGTTATTTTTTTTGAAAATTTGTACGAAGAATCTCCCTGACTTTCCTGAACTTTTCAAGTTTCCTGAATTCTCAACAGACCGCTTACCACGATGGGAGCAATTTCATGATGGCCATTACATTTAATTTCCAGGAAATCCTCTGAACTGCAACTGCTCGCTAAAATGGCTGCAAGACTGGTCAAAAAATCTCAACGTGGACACGAGGGCTGAATGCGGATTGGAGAAAATCCCCCTGCAGGACATGGACTTGAGCTACTGCTTACCAGTGAGAAAGTCAACGAAGGATGGCTCCACGGGTAAAGCTACCAGAGATTTAATGGATGATGTCTACACCGGACAATCTTCCAGAAATTCATCAACGGACTTAACAGTCTTTAGGTCGATTCTAGCGCTCACAATGAAGTATGCTGAAGTTATTTGACGCGCTGTAAGACTGAATAAAAATAAAAATATTGTCACGATCCAAAATAAATGTATAATTTTTAAAATTTAAATTTATTTCCACAATTCCTCCCATCCTCGTCTTAAAAGTCCTGGTAATTACGGGAAAATTAATTAAATTTGATGTTGGGGTCTATCATGACCAGACTGCTTAGTCTGACTTAAATTGTAGATTGATTCCCCTTGTCACATTGTAGTATGTTCTGACTGCAGGTTAAAGAATTGAATTGAATTGATTTGAATCTGATTTGCACATTGCAGTGTTACTCCAAATTTTTGCCTCGACGGATTGTTAAAAATATCTAAATTAATGCGCGGTCTGGCCAAATAATCAAAATAATCGAAAAACTGCTAAGGCAGAAATACAAACCATAATTCGTATAGTTTTCTGTTAAAAATTCCAAAATCTATTAACTATAAATATAAAATTCAATAATAGTTCAAAATAATCAAAAAAAAGAGAGGACACCCGAAAATATCAGTGGACCGATTGGAAGAGAATCGCGGTTCGAGAGACAACTAGAGTATTTTCTTTTAAATTCCGATATTTTTGCATAATTTAGCTAGCAAAATTAAAGAAGTGTTGGAAAGGTTTAGAAAATGTACTGGGAAGTATAAAATTTTTTCTGAAATTGAGTTAGCGAAGATATTGAACGTGTCGTAAAACTGACGGGAGAAAATAATCTACAATCTACATTTTGTAAATTGGACCGCAAAAAATGTGGAAAATAATCCAAATTTGTCATTAAAAAACTTTATAATTGTTCGCAAACTTAGCAATGGAGATTAAGGTTAGGCAATCTAGGTTGGTCCCCGGAAACTCTTGAATGATACATTTTTAAGTTCCCTTACTTTTTCCACACATTTTCAAGTTTATACACTTAGAGTTCCCCTAAACCCTGGATCCCCTACTGGTTCAGGCTCGCCGATTCGTAACCCCTTTTTTCTAATATCCACGCGTAGTTTAATAATCAAAAATAAATGTGAACTTTGGTTGAGAACAGCACTCCGGAGGTCAGAGCGCAAACAAACATTCGATTTATTTTACAATTATCGGTTTTTAATTACAAAAAAACAGGAAGTGACCACCGCGTGATTTTAAATTAAAAATTGAACTGTCTCCATATCACTTAAAGTTGTTGAAAAACAGCTTCATTCGCGGAGTGGATTCGACGAGCGCATCAACGGTTCCTCCGAGCCAACCAATTTCACATCGAGACCACTTCCAGCGAACAGAGTTGCTCATCAGTCGCCATGGCCGTCTTCGGGAAGGTAATTTTACTGGCCTTCGGACTCCTGTGCTTCGAAGAGTGTTTCGGACTAGAGATTTCGACACAACGCTCCGGCAAAGGCTTTAACTGCGCTACCGGCAACGTCTGCTCCTGCTATGACAAGTCATGTAGCAAGGTACTTTGCAGTAACATCGACACAGAAGTGGAAGTCGGATGCGCCCGGAAGTACCTACGAGAGCTTCGGGCCAATGTGAGCTTCACCCATCTACGTTTCACGGAAAGTGTGTTCGAATTCATCCTGGACGATTTCCTGGAAAGCCATCCTCTGACTTCCCTCTCTTTCTATGACTGCGGCATCACACAAATTCCCCGACGTCTCATCGCTCCCGTCTGCGATACCCTCAAAGAGCTATTTATCAATTTTAACCAAAAAATGAGAACTATCGGTGAAAGCGCGTTCGGCGAGCGCGAGGGCCTCGAGTACCTGGATCTGATAGTTAACGGGATCGTGGAAGTGTCTCCCAAAGCCTTTCTCGGTCTGAGCAATTTAGAGGAGCTGGATTTGGTAGCGAACAACATCGCCACCTTCGATGGTCTGGAAGGAATCCCGTGGCTGAAGACACTGTACTTACACGATAACGATGTAAGATACCTTCCAAAAAACGCCTTCCAGAACTTGAGCAACCTGCGAGACATATACTTGGGAATGAACGAATTAACCACCCTGGAAGAAGGAACCTTCGACTCGCTGACCAATCTAAAGCTCATTAACTTGTTCGGTACGTATTAGAAGATTTAGTTTGTAGAAGATGCTCGAGAAGCTTTCGTACAATGTTCTCCCTAACCCTTTTTACCATTGCTGACCGATGAAAACAGGGTTGCTTCAGAAATTTTATTTTTAACTTCCCTGACTTTTTCAGGTTTTCAAAACAAATTTCCCTAACCAGTGACAATGTCAAAATAAACGTGCCAATTGCCAACGATTCTGAAAAAGTTACGTGGTACAATTTTAAAACCATCATTTTGATATGATAAACCCGCATCTAAATAAAAATACCTCGTGATACTTTTAAAATACTTTTTTTAAAGCAAAATAGATTTACAATGTATTTACAATAATATATTTTTTTAAATAATGCATTAAATTTACATTTCTTTATATGTTTTGTAAAATATATTTTTGGATGTTCTAATCTTTACATATTTTGAATAACTTTTAAAATATATTTTTAACCTAAAAATACATTTCTGTTTTTTAAAAATGTATTTTAAAATACATTTATTATTACAATAATACATTTCTAAAAATATCTTTCTAAAGTTTTTTTTAAGTGGGTTTAAATTAAACAAGATAAAATGTCCAAAAATTTCACGGAATTAGCATTATAAAAAAAATTGAAAATTGTATTAGGAAAAGGTTACTAATTTTGAATTTTTGTATATTGAATTACCCTGACTTTTTTAAAAAAAAGTCAAAATTTCTTGACTTTTTCAGACCATTAGTTCCTCGACTTCTCTAGGTTTTCTGCAATCGACTAATCACCGGTGTATTAGTCATGACTAACGACTAATTTGGCGAGTCTTTGTCATGGTTCTTCCGATTGATGATTAGACTATTTAAAGTGCAGACTAATTATTCGATAGTCATTAGTCGTATTACTGTCTAACATTGACACTACTTTACGTATATATGCAACTTTTCACCAGAGCCCGACTAAAGCAATTATGCGAGCCATTACATTTATTCCAGAAAATCCACTGAACTGCGACTGCTTGCTGAAATGGCCACAAAATTGGTGTAAAAATCCGCAAGTGGAATTGTTAGCTCGATGCGGTCCGCAAAAAATCCTCCTGAAGGACATGAACTTGAGCTATTGTCCACCAGCGAGAAAGTCAATGGAGAATAGCCCCACCGATCAGGCTACCAGAGATCCTATTAAAGATGTATCGATCACCGATCAATTAACAAGATCTTCGATGGAAGATGTCTCCACCGGAAATGCTTCCAGAAATTCAGCAACAGACATAACTGTCTTCATGTTGGTTCTCGCACTTGCGATGAAGTATTCTGAATATACACTCCATTTCCTTTCATTTTTTGTTTCCGAGGACTAAATTAGCCGGAAATAAAAAATTAAAAATATGATAAAGAGGTTTTTAAAAATCTTAAAGATTGATTAAATCATCGTCATAATTTCCAAACGAAATATTTATCAAAAATTTCTGGGAATTAAGTTCGGTCATTTTACAAATTTTGAAAATTGTACGGATTCATATTCGGAATAATCATTTGAAGTTTTGCGGATTTGTACTAGGTACAAATGTGATGGTAAATTTTGAAAATTTATACTCTAAAAAGGTTCAGAATTTTGCTCATTAGACTCTGTTTTTTAGAATCTGTTTTTTAAAACTTGCAAATTTTTTCTCGAAAAACGTGGACAGTTTTAAGAATTTGTCTTCGGAAACTGTCGAAAAATTTGCAAATATGTCCTCCAAAATAGCACTCTCAGCTCAAGAGAAAACTCGACCATATTCATTTAAATTCCGAGATTTTTTCAAAATTGATCCAAAACAAAGTACTTTAAAGAATAACATTTTTTCATGAAACTGAGCGAGAAAAAATGTTGTAAACCTGACAGGAGAAAAATTTGAAAATTTGAACTCGAAAAATGTCGAAAATATTTCAAATTAGTAACTTCCATTTTTCTATTTTGATAACATTTTTCAAGACTTTGCCACAAAAAACGTTGACATTTTTGAAATTTTGCTGTCGGAGAAGGATAAAAGATTTTTTTAATTTGCCCTCAGGAAATCTTGAAATCTTGAATAAGCTTGTCCTTGAAAACTTTTGAAAAATACATTTTCAAGCTCCCTGACTTTTCCACACATTTCAAGTCTTCTTTAATTAATTTAAAGAAAGAACAACATGCTCGCAGATTCGTAACCCCATTTTTCTGATATCCAAGCCTATAGCATCAAAAATAAAACTAGAGTTTGGTCCAAAACATCACGCCAGAGGTCAAACCGCTCACGTCCGTTCAATTAATTTTCCAATTATTGGTTTTTAATTACAAAAAACAGGACGCGATTCTGTAATTGAAACCGAACGGTAGCAAAGTCACTTGGACTTATTTTGTTAAAAGTATCAGAGAAATTGAAAAGCAACTTCATTCATTGGAAGGATTCCACGAGCGCATCGACGGTTCCTCCGAACGACCAATTTCACATCGACCCCACTACCAGCGACCAGAGTTGCTCATCCATCTGCTTCTTCGAGGGAAACAAATTCACTTCTAGCCCAGTGACTACCAGCGACCAGAGTTGGTCATCCGGACGATCAATTTCACATCGACGTGGAATTTCTAGTACCAGCACTGGGTTTCTGGTTCGAGAAGCTTTTATCAATGCCGAGTATTCGAAACGGAACTACTTGGAAGTGTTTGGCAGAAGCATTTTTACCAGACATGCCTCTGAACTGCAACTGCTCGCTAAAATGGCTGCAAGATTGGTCAAAATCTCACAACATGGTCACAAAGGCTGAATGCCGTCTGGAGAAAATCCTCCTGCATGACATGGACTAAAGTTAATGCTCAGCAGCGATGAATAATGGCTCCATCAGTCAAGCTACCGTAGATCCGTTGGACGATGGCTCCACCAGCCTATCTTCCAGAAATTTCGCAACAGTCATAACAATCTTCTTGTTGCTAGCGCTGAGGCTTTTTAAAGTTGCTTGATGCGGTGTATGAACGAATGAACATAAAAACCATTCTCCTAGAAATTTCATTTTAAACTTTACTGACTTTTCCAGGTTTTTAAACAAAATTTCCTGACCAATGACAATGTTAACCAATCGACTCTGGTATAAATGCAAAAACTTACAAATTAACATAGTTCCCTGACTTTTACGCACATGTTCAAGTTCCTTGATTTTTCCACACTTTTACAAGTTCCTTAACTTTTCCATACATTTTTAAGTTCCCTGACTTGTCCACACATTTTCAAGTTTCTCTAAATTTCCCACAAAGTTTTAAGTTTCCTGACTTTTCCACACAGTTTGAAGTTCCCAGACTTGTCCACACATTTTCAAGTTCCTTAACTTGTCAACACATTTTTGAGTTTCTTAACTTTTCCACACATTTTCAAGTTTCCTGACTTGTCTACACATTTTCAAGTTCCTTAACTTTTCTACACAGTTGGAAGTTTCCTGACTTTTCCACACATTTTCAAGCTCCTTAACTTATCCACATAGTTTTAAGTTCCCTGACTTTTCCAAACAGTTTGAAGTTCCCAGACTTGTCCACACATTTTCAAGTTCCTTAACTTTTCCACACAGTTTTAAGTCCCGTGACTTTTCCTCACATTTTCAAGTTTCTTTACTTTTCCGCACAGTTTCAAGTTCCTTTACTTTTCCACACATTTTCAAGTTCCTTTACTTTTCCTCACAGTTTCAAGTTCCCTGACTTTTCCACACATTTTCAAGTTCCTTAATTTTTCCACACGGTGTCAAGTTCCTTGCGTTGTCCACACATTTTCAAGTTCCTTAACTTTTCCACACATTTTCAAGTTCCTTAACTTATCCACACAGTTTTAAGTTCCCTGACTTTTCCACACAGTTTGAAGTTCCCAGACTTGTCCACACATTTTCAAGTTCCTTAACTTTTCCACACAGTTTTAAGTCCCGTGACCTTTCCTCACATTTTCAAGTTCCTTTACTTTTCCGCACAGTTTCAAGTTCCTTTACTTTTCCGCACAGTTTCAAGTTCCTTTACTTTTCCACGCATTTTCAAGTTCCCTTACTTTTCCTCACAGTCTCAAGTTCCCTGACTTTTCCACAAATGTTCAAGTTTTTAACTTATCCACACAGTCTAAAGTTTCCTGACTTTTCCACAAATGTTCAAGTTCCTTAACTTATCCACAGTCTCAAGTTCCCTGACTTTTCCACAAATTTTCAAGTTCCTTAATTTTTCCACACAGTGTCAAGTTCCTCAAGTTGTCCACACATTTTCAAGTTCCTTAACTTTTCCACACATTTTCAAGTTCCTTAATTTTTTCTCACAGTGTCAAGTTCCTCAAGTTGTCCACACATTTTCAAGTTCCTTAACGTCGCTCCATCGATCCCACTACTTTTTTCTCTGCTGGAGCATTGATCAGACACATTTGAGCTATTGCATTCGGATGTTCTGTAAGACTGCGATCGAGTCAGATAGGTGACCGTCCGTGAGCCATCCGTCGTTAGTACCTCGGTTCTACCTGCATCAGTTCTTAATTGTTTGGAAGATGAGGATCTCGGTCCTCGCGGAAAAGTTGGTCCTCTTCTCCAGGTCCTTCTTTCAACTGCTCGTCCATCCCTGACGGGTGTCTCCGCCAATGAAGTGACTCGTCTTTCCCGGAGCATTGGCCTTAAGTATCCAAAAAACCCGCACTCAAGCTACCTCGACAAACTTACAAGAACCATTACTTCCCCATTCTTGGAGAGAACCTCTCGAGCGGATTGGTTAAATGTCGCGGACACGTACTTTCACGACGTTAAATAAAGTTGTATAGTAAGTTTGTCCTACCTTTTAATCTTCAGGTCATCTAATGTCCAACGACCTTCGGAGGAACATCCAGGTCATCGTTTAGGAGTATCGTCCATGGAGAAAGTTGAAGATAAAAATACAACTAAAATTGTTTCATTCGCAACTACAGTCTCTATAGACGCCTACTTAACATTTGGCTTTGTACGATCCATTTTAGGCTTATTTTGTGCATCATCGTAATGTTTGAACAGATTTCATCAGTCGATCAGGGTGATGAGCAGATGGTATTGTTTTCCGATCGTTTGATGGAGTACTATAGAGTGACGAGTCGTGCCATGGCTAACTGAGGGCTATTTTTGAAGGTTGTCTGGAATTATTTTTTTGGTTATGTCTGGCATCCTCGCCATATTTATTTGGTTCGGTTGACGACATTTCCTGCGTTTTACGCAGGAAATGTTTGAGGAAATTCTCGGATGTCGGCTCTGTTTTTCGATTATTTTAAACTATTTTGGAATTTTATTTCTATAGTTAATAGATTTTGGAATTTCTTAACAGAAAACTTTACGAATTATGGTTTGTATTTCTGCCTTAGCAGTCCGTCGAATGTTTTGAATATTTGGCCAGACCGCGCATTAATTTAGATATTTATAACGGTCCGTTGAGGCAAAAAGTTTATGGAACACTGCAATGTGAAAATCAGATGGATTCAGATTAAGAAAGTTACGCATTTATTTTAGTTCGGGACAATATTTTTATTTTTATTCAGTCTTGCATCGGGTCAAATAACATCAGAATACTTCAGCACAAGCGCTAGAAGCGACATGACGACCGTTATGTCCATTGGTGAATTTCTGGAAGATTGGCCGGTGTAGACATCATCCATTAAATCTCTGGTAGCTTTACCAGTGGAGTCATCCTTCGTTGACTCTCTCACTGGTGGGCAGTAGCTTAAGTCCATGTCCTGCAGGGGGATTTTCTCCAATCCGCATTCAGCCCTCGTGTCCATGGTGTGATTTTTTGACCAGTCTTGCAGCCATTTTAGCGAACAGTTGCAGTTCAGAGGATTTCCTAGAAATGAAATGTAATGGCTATCATGAAATTGCTTCCATCGGTCAGCGGTCTGTTGAGAATTCAGGAAAGTCAGAAAGATTCATCGTACAAATTTTCAAAAAATTTATCCTTTTCCGAATAAAATTTCGTAAAACTCAATATTTTTTATAATGCTAATTTTGAAAAAATTTCCACATTTTTTCAAGCTAATTTTATGACATTTTCGAGATATTTCCATGCAAAGTTTTCTAAATTTTCGACATTTTTCACGCTGATTTTAGAATTGTATTTATCACGTTTTGCAAACTATAGTGATTATTGTACTGTTCAACTTTTTCAGAATCGTGGATAACATCGGCATTTCAATTTTTGACATGGTCATTTGTCAGGAAAATTTAATTAAAAACTTGGAAAAGTCAGAGAAGTTGAATTTTAAATTTCTGGGGTAACCTCTGCTCCCCCATCCACAGTGTTGAAAAGGTTAAGAAACACCGATTGAAAGCTTTTATAGACTCTAGTCTCTAGAGAATCTTAAACGGATTAAACCTTCTAAGATGTACCGGACAAGTGTTCCTCGATGTACAGACTTTCGAACTACCTCGTATACATGCAGTAAATTGCTGGCTGGAATTTCCCATCGAGAGGCAATTAATCAAAAAGTATGACATAATATTTGCCTGTTTGCCTTCCGTGCCAACTGCTGTTCCTCATTTCGAAAGTATAAAAAGCGCAGCGCCAACTATAGTGAATCACATCGCACTGAGTAGATCTCGCTATAATCATTAATATATACCGAAAATCACAATGAAGTGTCAGTCGCTCATTTTGGTACTACTTTTTGCTTTTGCTGCTCCTCAAACTAAGGAGGAACTCGCAGATGTAAGTATTTATTAAATATGTTGAGAGAATCTTTTATTTAATTAGTTTGAAGATGATCATCGCAGAATGTTTTCTAGCAATTAAGTTAATGTTGTTAGGTTTATCTTCATTTTGTAGGTGATTAGTAAATTTCTGGCTTCAAGTTTATTGCATTTATAAGCTTCACACCAGTGATAAAAAGCGAAATTTGTATATAGTGTATATTAATTCTGTGTATAGAATTATTTCCACTTGCCTACAAATTCATTGTTTCGACAAAAATGTAACCCAAATTAGAAGAATGCACCAAATATATGATTGGCGAAAGTTTGAACTCTTTATCGCTTTTTAGGAATTCTGTTCCTCATGGTCTGCATAGATCATAAACCCATTTTCACGGACATTAATTTAAAAGCGCAGCCTCTAGACTCACTGTTACTCTGGGAAACCTAGTAAAGTCACAAAAGAATGATTTATTTAAAAAAAATTCAAGGAAATTCAACGTATAAATGTAGTCACGATCCAAAATTATATACATCTACGTGGTTTGCTTGAGCTTTTGCAAACTTTTCAAAATTTTTCTAGTACAAATTTTCCACAGTTTTCTAGGACAAAATTGTACAATTTTCCACAATTACCGAAGAAACGTTCACAATTTTTCCCGTTTTCAGAGTTCAAATTAAGAAAAATGTTTAACAATTTTAAAGTACAAATTTGCAAAATTTTCCCATTTTTCTTAATACAAATTTATGAGCTTTTTAACCTTTACCAAGAACACATTTTCAAGCCGGCCATACACGGGGAAAGTTATGTCTGAAAACGTGGCAATTTTAGGCATGTCCAAAAAGTCAAGTGCAAATTTCTCAGCATTTTACTAACCATGGCTTTTAAAATGGAAAATTTCAAACTGGAAGTAATTAGACTTTATTTATGTTTTTATAATTGACAAATTAAAACATTTTATTTCTCGTAATTCACATTCTAAAAAACAGAACTTTTTGAACATGCCGTATTTCCAGATAACTTTCCTCGTGTGTGGTCGGCCGCAAAATTTAGAACTATTTTCGAGGACATGCAGATTTGCATAATTCCCAATCTTTTCCATAAAATATAAGTTTTCAATACTTTCAAAATTTTACGTCTATTCACCAGCTAGTTTTGTAAAATTGTCCCAAATTTTTATTAGTAAATGTTGCGAAATATTACATTTTTTCCTGTTTCGATGTTGCAAAATTCGTGGATGACATCGGCATATCAATTTTGCTTAGGGAAATTTGTTTAAAAACCTTGAAAAGTCAGGAAAGTTAAATAAGACATTTCTGAGTCATAAGTGTAATAGCCTACGGACGATTATTATACGTTTTTTATCTTTAGGAATGCGACGAAATGTTCATGATTGTAAGAATTGAAAAACATGTATCTCTTAAATCGATAAACGTTTTGAATTCTTCTGACGATTGTTTTACTTAAAATTATAGACATTCGTTTATAACGAGTGCGTAGAAGACAAGGTATTCAAATATAGTTTATAATTTCATTTGTTTTCATTTCCAATCATTATTTTACGAGTTGAATAGTTTTTTATTATTAATTCATTTATTATAGGCCGACGATATTCCAGAATGCCTTAAAAAATATTTACGCGTAAGTTATTAATCTAGTTTATTTTAGTCTTCGGGGTGAATGAAATAAAAAGCACAAAAAAAATGACAAATCGAAGTTACGGAGGATTCGTGTTTTTCCGCACCTCCCAAATACGAAAACAATTAGTTTTTTACGAACTACTGCGTTGGTCACAAAAAAGTAACTTGCTTATTGCTCCGAATTAAGAACTAAAATGAAAAATTTCGTCTTTTTTAACAACTGAATTTCCTTATACAGTGAACATGCATATTGATTTGGCTATTTTCCATGCGGGGAATGGAGAATTTCCCCAAATTAGTCGGTTATATGACCTTTCACACTGATAAGAGGGAAAGGGAAAAAATTGCATACACGAGGAAGTAAATAACACTCGCACATTTTTTCGGAATCTAGAACATATCCATTCCCATTTATTGGAACTTTTGATTTTAGGAATTTATTCGGGCTTCCTATATACTTGTAGGTTCGTTAAAGCGCGAGTCGTCCATATATACAGGTTGATTCAGTAAGAATGAACCGGCAGCCGTCAACGTTAACCAGGGTGCCTGTGTGAAATGCAATCCAGGTAGTTGTATGGAGTGGCCAAGGCACCATTTGGATACACTGGAATCGATGACCTTAACATGTTCCATCAAGGTCATTGCGTTACCATCTTCTAAACCGTAACAGTTACAGCAAAATATTTAAATAGAAATTTGTAGGTCATCGTGAAATTAGTTTAATGGGTGCATTTGCGCAATTCCATTATATAATTTTACGTTTCAAATAACATTTTAGTTATCAATGTTTGCTTTCCTGCACAGCACATGTACAATGCAGAAAAGCTCGTACTATAATATTCGGGATATTGCCAATTCACGGATTAAGCATTGAAACTGGGTGAATTACGAAATGACAACATTTCTAATTGCATTCATGTAAAGCACATCTTATGGGGTCAAAGTATTGCACTAATCAGTGTTTTCACTAATCTGTGAATTGACCCTGCCCTCGAATATTGAAGTACGGGCTTTCCTGCATTGCAATACTGCTGTGCAGGTTAGAAAACATTAAAAGAAACTAAAATGTTTTTTGGAACGTAAAATTAAATAATGAAATTGCGCAAATGCACTTATTACACAAATTTCACGATGCCCTACAACTTTCTAATTGAACAGTTTGCTCTAACTATTACGGTTTAAAAGATGGTCACGTAATGACCTTGATGGAACATGTCAAGGTCATCGATTCCAGTGTGTCCAAATGGCGCCTTGGCCACTCCATACAACTAC